>CM069451.1:72930934-73103925 GCA_035610835.1 Ophiura sarsii | reverse complement strand
CAAGAACAACTAATTCATTCAAATTCTGTATCATCGTCGGAATCATGGATATAACCGTTATTTCATCGATAGCCCAGCACTCCGACCCGACAAGGAAATAGACCCATGTCTCCAGAGACACCGTCAAGATATGCCATGGACCATCCATCATTCTTTGAGACAATGCAAAACGATGTGGCAACTCGTAGGAAGCACAGGACGATAATGGTACTAGCTTTGATCGTCTGGCATTGGGCGTGTTTACTTCCTATATGGTAAGTCAATCAAGGAAAGTATCATCAATCAATCAATCACTGACATTTATATAGCATAGCGCCTAAACCAAGGAACTTGTATACTAAAGGCGCTTAACACTTTTCACGCGGCAGCATCTGCAGACGACATTCCAAAATTTAACAAATGTTTCAAAAATATGAAAACTATTGAATTTCATTGCCATATTTGGAATCGCCATGAGAAAAATGCATTAAACTATGTACAAACAAACCTAGTATTGGCTCAGTAATCCTTTCGATAGACCTTGCAAGTTGGGAAGGTTTCTGAAAAATATATTCTGTTTATGGTAAAACAATAGGCGCGTAGAAAGTGTTAATCACAAAGAAACACATAAGAAAACTACTAGTTCGTTATCCTTGCCCGTGCAAATATTATTCAACGCGTCACATTTTCGGAACCGCGAAGCCCGAGAACCACTCTGGTTTTGAAGTAGGCCTATAGCATTTTCACCCACACTACTAAAAAGAGGGGGTCTAAATTGATACTGTGTTTTGTTGGTAATTTAAACAGAGGCAATCCCTGAACAATCACATATAATTGCAGACATTGGTCGAGACATTGGCAGTGATTGTCAGTTCAAAGTTTCGAGACATTGGCAGACGTGATTGTCAGTTCAAAGTTTAAGTTAGGCCTATTCAATTCTGGGACCTGATGGGTCGTCAACTCATCCAGAATACATAAATCAGGGTAATATATTGCATTTTGCATCGTGAAAATGTCCCATTGTTTACCTGAATAACCTATCCCTGTTATTCCAGAAACAATTACTTTACTTTTTTGTCCAAGAAAATGCCCCATTGTAACTTGTTCCGTCCTTTCTGCGAATGATCCAAATATCCAAGACTATACAACTCTGCAAACGATGTAAATTGATTATGATCTTGCGATGTGAAATCATTAATTTCTTGGTCATTTTTCTTAGTTAGCCTACAGTTTGACGCAAGAACATCGTTGTCTTGACCTACATACTCTAACCAATAAAGTATACTTTTAAAACCTTTAAAAAACAATTTTCATATCTTTTTAAACGCAGACAACACGTTTTTGAGTGAAAAAACACTCTAAAAGGAGTGAAAGGGGATCTTATATGACAATGTTCCACTCTATTGAGAGTGAAAAACTTTCGCACTCATTTTCGAGTGGAAATGAGTGGTTTCCCCAACTTGTTACTAAAATGTGTTTGCTCAACGTTGGGTAGTTTTTACTTTAGGCCTACATGTATGCAACACCTAGATTTCTACGTAGGCCTATGTTGAATAAAATTTAATCAACCATTTACCCAACAGATGATTAAACGCAATTTAAGCAACGTATTTTGCTCAACATTTTAGCAGTGGCATGTTTCTGCTCAACACAACTTCAGTGTACTTTTTAATATGAATCGATAAATATGATAAAGTTGTGTTAACATAAATAAACTGAGTACTTTATAGAGTAGCCAGCCTACGTTTTGCTTTCATTCATGTCAATAGTCGATTGTCGATATTAAAAAACAATACAAGACATAAGCATGATAAGCGAGCGTACTTAGGTGTCAAATGATGGAAAAAATTCATCGATCGTAATATCTATTCTGGAGACCATTTCATAATTGATTGTCATATACGAGTTGACATCTTTGTTTGGGGCCTCAGGAGGCCCTTCACGTGGGAAATCGCCCCGCCCCCCCCCCCCCCCCCCCCCACCCGCCATTGTGGCAAATTGTACAAAGTTGACATGCAACTTAAAACATAGAAATGGGGAATTTTGTGCAATTTTCGTCAACTTAGCCTGTACCACAATTTGATGCAACATAACACCACTCGGGGGATTTTGCGCAATTTTGGAGATTTAAAAAAACGACACTTATGGCAACTTACTTAGTGCAACTTATTACAGTATAACGTGGGGGATTTAAAAAAAACCCTTATGGAAACCTAAAAAAGTGAAACTCAGCACCACTTTCGCGATTTTTAAAAATGTTAGGCAATTTGAGCAATTTTGCAACTTTCGAGATTTTAAGAAAAACTTACATGTACAGTGCAACTTAGCGCAACTTTGGGGGATTTCGAAAAGTGTGTTGGGACATTTTGCGCCACTTTCGGCAACTTTGGAGATTTTAGAAACACTTTTGGCAACTTAGCGCAATTTATCGAAACTTTGGGCATTTGTCTATTTTGGGAGGTGAAAGTCTGATTACTTGTTGATGCTGGAGACGTCCTTTGGGGTAAGATGGGAACTTCTCTTGTGTGTAAAGACACATTTCGACATTCGTTTATCACATTCATATTAGCGGATAGAGGCAGGGGCGGACTGGCCACTGTGGCGTTGTGGCGATCGCCACATGGGCCGCTTGGTTTTGGGCCTCTCAGGGCCGGTTACTCATATTTTGCGGCGTGCGAAATTTGTGACTGTGCGAAATGTTGTGACCGTGCGAAAATTTCTGACTGTGCGAAATGTTGTGACCGTGGACAACTTTGTGACCGTGCGAAATTTGTGACCGTGCGAAATTGTTTGACCCTACCCCCCCCCCCCCCCCCCCCCCCCCCCCCCCCACCCAACCCCCCCCCCCCCACCCACACACACACACACACTACGTGAAATTCACGAGGCAACCTTTTACGAACATTTACTACCGGACGACATACTTCTGCTGACATGGTCAAAAAGGGCCGCTTTAATAATTTTGCCACGGCCGCTTTCAGGTCCCAGTCCGCCCCTCCCTGGATAGAGGGCATAAATTGATGAGACTCGTGAAATGCATCTGTTCTGTTTTACGAATGGATGGTATGTGGAGTCTGGCAAATGATATCTATAATCGTAACAGTGGCGCCGGGCACCACCCCCCAGTCAGCACAAACGACCACCCCGTTTGTAACATGTGGGAATTCAGAACAAATTAAGCAAAATGTCAGGCCATTTTTACATTAAGATCTTTCTGAAGATGTAATTATATTATTTATTTGTATTATTTATCATTATTAGGTGGTGATGACATTGTCTGTGGCAGGAAACCTAATATCTGGCAGTACAGACTTCGCAGTGTTTTAGTTATTGTAGTCAACAGTGCAGTGTCACCATATCTGATTATTGGCCTATATCCGCCATACTGGACTCATGTAAGAATGCCTTAATGGGAAATGAGAAACGACAAGAACCACCCCCGGAAACACCACTTCTGATATAGGTGAGTTTTCTTGGGAGGGGGAACGAAGTAGATGGAGGGGTGAAGCATGGGTCACTTGACATTGATTGTTCTCCAAGCCTTCAAATAAGCAGGTCTCGACCAGAAGTTACTTTTTTTCATTATAGAAAGTGGTTCCTGTCCTGAGGTTTGAAGGGCTACAGGAGCAATTTTACAGAACCAGGATCCATGTTAAAAAAGCACCAATGTTTCAAACAAGATTATTATATAACTTTCTATGAACTCAAATGAGTGGGAAATCATGTACAGGTTAATACAGTTAGAAACAACAAGGGTTGAACCACGTGCTGCTTTTTGCCAAAACAACTTTCAGTTTAACCGGGAGTCGCTGAAAAGTGGCTCTTGGTCATATTTTGTAGGAGACCAAGAGCACAGTAGCGCAACTATAATAGGGTCTTCAATTTTGGGGGAGAGGCACTGGGGAGGGGGGGGGGGGGGGGGGGGGGGGGGGGGGCAGGCCTGTGATCAGTGGGGGGGGGGGGGGGGCATAACCGGCTATTTATTGTATAAAATAGAGTTTGTCATTTCATATTGAGGGGGAATCAGGGGGACAAGCCTTCTGGCAGAGGCAGGAGTATTTCCTTGCTTGCTATATGTAAATAACTCCCGGGTCCTACTTATTTGGAGTCCTGTCGTTCTCTATTTGATGAAAAGAGTGCCATGACAAGGGTATCGCACAATTAATGATATTGACAGGATTTCTAAAAAGAATGTACTCTTTTTCTTGAAAATAATCGATACTGGATACCTTCACGAAATAAAATCTCAACTAAAAAAACAACCCTTCTACGACTTATGTGATTTGAGTTTCCTGGCCACCCCGGGGGGGGGGGGGGGTACTCGGATTTGGTTTGGTCGGGGGTGTGCCGCTGGAGATTCAAAACCCATACCCATTTTTAGGGGTGATTTTGGAAAAATCGGTACCCATTTTTAGGGGTTTTGCTTCATTTTAGACCAAATTTTCGCAAATTTTCGCGAAAATAGACCTAATTTTGGCAAATTTTCGCGAAAATATACAAAAATTTCGCAAAAATAGACCCATTTGTAAAAAGTGACCCCATTATTAGGGATTTCCAGCACAAAATCATACCCCATGTTTAGGGATTTCGTGCCCAAAAAGCTACCCATTAGAGCGGCACACCCCCGTATACCGTCTTAGGCGAGTACCCCCCCCCCCCCCCGGGCTGGCCACCTGTAATGTTATAATTTTAATGTTCAATTCTCTCCCATTTCTATTATTCAGTGTCTAGTCCAGACCAGCTGCCGCACTCATTGTCTATAGCTTATGACGAGACGTCACTTGCTGCACAGTCCTTACATCGTGCAAGGTAAGATGGACATTTTTCATAAATTAGAACTTTTTCTTAATTCGAAAACATTTCACACACAAAAAAAAAGCCAATTACAATAAAATGAGTCGGTCCGGTCCATAGAACAGAGTGGTGTTTTCCCCCCAAATGCTGACTAACCTTTTGGGATCAAACTGTTATGATGGATGCCATGTATCATTCTTTCCTATTCAGATGTGTCTTATACATGCTTCTGTTATGGATGTTAGGCTAAGGTTGTTACATGCTTTCAATTATACCTCTGGGCTTTATACCCATTTACAGATAATATGCAATGACTTGCACATACAGTGTATTCCACAAGTATAGACATGAGACATTCATGTTTTGTGTAATAAAAATAAGTATGGAATCAATAGAGGGGGGTTACTTAGTGGATATGAGGTTACGTGGATGTGCTGCCAAATAGGGTCCCATTTTTCACCCTCTGGTAAATGGATGACCCCTTTTTAAAGCCATTTTTGGTAAATTTATGGGTCTAAAATTCTTAATTTTGCTGTTTTTCATCGAAATTTTAGGCAAATCTGTCAAAAACATATGGTCCATTTTCTCCCGAAATTGGTAAATGTTTGGCTAAATTTTCATTTTTCTGGCGGCACATCCCTCCCAAAAAGATATCCGAGTACCGCCCCCCCCCCCCCCCCAGGATCTTTACCTAGAATAGCAAACTCCGTTGGAAGTTTGACAATTATTATATATCAATTTTCAATACTGTACTATCATTTTGGTTTGATTCTAGATACGAACACAGATTTCACTCCTCACCATACCCACTACGTAATGGACACCCCAGCAGCTATCGCAAGTATTCAGCTGATATAGAGTTGAAAGACTGCTATACAAAGATGCCTAACGGACAGGTGGTAGTAGAGCCTAATGGACGGGTGGTAGAACCTCATCAAGGAGAGAAGCAGGTTGGATGCCAGGTTCATATGGGACAAGATGGTAACACTGGAGGACAAAGACAACCTGATATTGTTGCTATGGATAAGACTTGTGGAGCACATGCCCGTGGTAATGCAGGTTCCCATGACAATCCAGGATATATGCCAGATGACCAAGTGAGAGGAGGTGATGTTGATAAACACAGTGGATCTGGAAGTTATACTGAGGATGATGGAGGTACAGTTGTTAGAGTCGGAAAGACTTGCATGGTGTTATAATACTTAGTAGTACACCTAGCATGGCAAGTTCCTAAACAAACAAGTGGTTTTTTGTTAGCTAATTTCAAAATCAATCATCTGTACCACAAATTTGAAATTATGCACAATTCAGGCGATTTCTTTCCCGTAATTTAACACCTCATTCATAAATATTGCGTGGATACTTTTAAAGTTATGACGTTTCAGGTGACCAGACTTTCCGGTCATTTGATAATTTACCTGTTGTCATCCGATTAAACAGCAATATAAACAGTTTCAAAAAGGACTTACAAACCCACTTATCTAAAGTGGCTTTTACTCAATAATCTTTTTGTGGTCATCTGATATGTTTTGTGCTCTATTGACTGTATAACTTGTTTGTAAATGAATAAGCGCCATTTATCGCGGATACCGGCGCTTTATAAGTTTTCATTATTATTATTATTATTATTATTTAAGCCATCATAATAAAGTATTCACTGTTTTAAGTATCCTCTCAGTTTGTATGAATGAGGTATCAAATTATGTCGACGAAATTTGCTCACTTAATGTTCATCTTCAATTTTGAAACTGATTATTGATTTTGAATTAGCTATTAGCTAACATAAAGCACTCAGTCAGGATCTTTTTGTGTTAGGTGTATATGATAAATCATTGATAAACACAAAGAGTAACTCAATGCAGATATTGTATAGTAGGGTTTTCTTGCACACAATTTCTCTGTAATCTGACCAGTTGATGTCCATACAAATGCTGCCATGTGTTTAATTGATTCTCTGTATGATCCTTTATGGTCTGCACTTACGGTATACAATGTACATGCAAAACATATGAGGTCACTAAATAAGTTCTACCTCCTACCTCATAACTGTCCATGTGTTATCAATTCTTTATGGTCTGCACTTGTAAGAACATACAAGGGACATTCAATAAGTTCTACCTCCTCCCTCAAGAGCCGTGTTACTGATCCTAAGTCTTCACTTGCAAGAGCATAAGAGGCACATTCAATAAGTTCTACCCCTCCCTCAAACCTTGCCATGTGTTACTGATACGTTATGGCCTGCACTTGTAAGAACATACAAGGGTCCCTCAATAAGTTCTACCTCCTCCCTCAAACCTTGCCGTGTGTTACTGATCGTTTATGGTCTGCACTTGCAAGAACATACGAGAGCCATCAATAAGATCTACCTTCTCCCTCATAGCTGCGCATATAAATGTCAGCCCCATGACATTTGTACTACAACAGAAGGAGCCATCTCCCTGAAACCCTCACACACCCCACACAAATAAACCCACTTTTATACATTTCTTAACATTATTGTTTTTGCACTTTCAGATTGCACAGAAAGTGAATGTTCAGCATGTGATCTGGATGAAAATTACCCAACACCATTATTCTATATGCCAGATCATCCCTACTACCCTTCCCATATGCCAATATACGACAGCCACACAATGCCATCAAGACAAGTCATGTATCGTCAAGACCCCCATGATCCTAGAATCTTATATGCCATGAATGGATCTGTTGAGGGCAGAATTCTTGGACGAGCTGAGCTTCGAAAAATGTCATCAAAAGAAGGCAAAACCCCCGCGAACATCTTCACAAGAAATGACATTCCATGTGAGACTTCTTTGTATGCACATAACTACCGTGCACCATCATTTCTAAAGCAGTATCAAGGGAGGCCTGGTTGGAAAGAGGCAATTGAGATAGAAAGAAGAGTTGACATGCGGAATAGAGAAATGGCAGCTTCTGAAGGCGATGGGCATTCTGAGAGAGGTTCAGATGAATTTGAAAGAAGGAACACTTGGAATGGTGGATTGAAGCAAAATAAAAGTAGGTTAACATCACCCGTTGGTAGGAAGGTTAGTTACAGGCTTGCAATGCAGGACGAAGATATCATAAACCTGGAACATCAGACAACCCTGCATCTACCCCAACGAAGTGAATATTCAATTTCAAAGTCGGATACACAGATGCCTCCATTAGTTGAAAAAGATCTTGTTCTTCAAAATATTCAGGTTGCAGACCCTTTGTCAATGAACATGGCTTTCCAGAAGGCTATTGCCCATGATGTTGCTGGTTCAACAGCAGATTCAAAGAAAAGTGACAGTGTTACAGCAGATTTTGTTGATGGATCTCCATCAATGCGCATAAATGCAATAGAGAATAATTTCAATATAGAACTTGAAAATGATAAAATAAAGATCCTTGATGTATCGCATGAGACATCATTGACTGAACACAGTAATGAACCAAATATGGCTGTTGATCTGGATACAGGTGGTCAATCAGATGAGATTCTGGATGTTAATTGCAAAGCACCTGTTACACAAACAGGTGCATCATCTTTCACTGCTGCACATGTGGATTCAGATAATGAGTCTATTTGCTCAGATAAAAGTGATGTCAGCTACAAGCAATATGTTCGCACAATCACTAATTCACCTGCTAAGCATGATCTACCGAGTATTGAGGTTACAGCACCAAAGTATAATCTATCCGAGGACTCTGATACAGATTTGGATCATTCTATGGAGTCCCTTATGCATGTGTTTTCTATGGGTATAGGTAAGCTTTCAGTACCATCACTTAAGAAAGCAAAACACATAGAAGATAAGAAGCAGCAAAGAGAATCTGTTGAAAAGATTAAAAATGACACCACATGTGATCTAGCAGGTGTTATGACTCAAAGAAATGCTACAGATCAAGCGGACAACTACAGTGAGGATGCAGATGATATCAGTCAATTTGATGTCAATCTAGGGGAGGAATTACGATTCGCAGATGATTTGACCGCTGAATTTGACCGGGAAATGGCAAGAAGGACAATAGTAAATAAGATGGCCCAGCCTGATAATGAAGGTAAACCTGATAGCAGGAAATCCATTAATGATCAGATACATATGGCTGTTGCACAGGTTATTGAACATTGCTTGAATCATAGCTCTGTTTCTGGGGCACAATTACCAAAAACCACCTGTCACAATGAATCACTTGAAGACTTAGCTTCAACTCCATACAGTACAGAGGATACAGTTGACAAACCACTAGATTTGTCTTCACAGAATCCAGGAATCTTGGAAAGCACCAAGAAACAATTTGATTTTGACAATCACAAATATGTCAACTGTGAAGGTAATGATCAGAGTGAAGCAGAATCCACCTGTTATTCCACAATCAATATAGATGAAGAAACTAATCCAATAGATTCTTACACTGCAGAGATGGATGATGAAACTATTCAAGTAACTTCTAGGTATGATACGATGGGTGAAGAGACAAGTATAGATACATGTACACCGTGTGATGATACACCAGTTGGAGAAACAAATCGAGATCTACCTGTTAGTGAGCAGATAGAGTTTTGCTCTGAAGTGCCTCAAAGGATTATTTACAGAGAAACAGATCTAGATGATATTTTGTGCGATGGTGATGGTGCCACGGAGGAATCCTCTCAGGCACCTCAAGAAGTCGGATTTAATTTAGAACAAAGGAATATACCTGACACAAAGCTTCATTCTGAAGTAAGTCTCCAGATGCATCAACATCCTCCAGAAACAAGAAATCAAGACCATGAAAAACAAGACCTCAATATTCAGGACCATGGAAATCATGAAGAGCTAAATCAAGATCCCGAAATTCAACATCACAATCATCATCGCCCAAATAAACATCCAAGAAAACATCCCCAACAAGGGAAGCATGAACCAGAAGATCAAGAACACGTACATCCATATCTAGGTCAAGGACCTAGAACTCAAGAAATCAACAACCAAAATGATACCACAAAGACATCTCAAGAGCAGGTGCCTGAGGACAAATCAATACCACATCAAATAGCCATCCACCAAATGCCTCACACAGATGGCAGAATAAGCAATCAGAAACCTCAATACACAAGTAGTGCAGAGCTTCAGAACAATGATATTGGTCAGACTGCTATCCAAACACATGCTTGCAGTCAGGAGTCTTGTTTAGACCATGATATTATTCCGAGTGCTGTCCAAACACATGTTTTGGGTCAGGAGTCTTGTTTAGATGATCCTAATCAAAGTGTCACATTGGTGGTTGAATGTGATCGAAACTCAGATGCAGATGATCCAAGCCCTCGCATGACCTATGTTGTCAAATATGAAGCTCATAAAATGGTACCAACTAACAGCAACAATTGCCACAGAGAACAGAGTTCTGCTGAATTACAATCTGGTGTGAACACAGATTCAATGACAGATACTAAACCTAATGAAGAAGTAGATGCTGAACTGTATGATGCAGATAGCAACTCTAATAATCCAAACGTTATGCAAATCAAAGCCAGTTCACCGTGTGCTGGACACCAGTCTGATGCCAGATCCATTATTCATCCTCCAACCAATCCAAGTAAGAAGATCACAACAGGAAGTGACCATGAATCTAGTACAACAGATAGCAAACTTCCACCGCAACACATATGGGATCGATATCGTAATGCCATCCTCAAAGTGTCAAAAGCCAAAAGAAAATCCCCAGAAAAAGACCCACTTAAAGATGATAAACACAAAGTTAATACTACAAGTACAAACCGGGGTAGTCCTACACACAAAGAAACCCTTGTCAGTAATGAGGTGATTGACAAAAAGGTACCGAGTGATTCAAGCGATTCTAATGATTCAACGCCACAAGTTCTACCAGGGGTAGCGCCAAGAAAGCAATCACCTCGTAAACTTTGGAAAAAGTACAGACGAGATATGTTACAGTTATCTGTAGTAGATTTGAATGATTCCAAGTCAGTGGACAAACAAAACTCAAATACCATTGCAATTGATGTTTCTACAAAGCACTGTCTAGAGACGAATAAGTCGCCTGTTAGTAATGGACATGATGCGAAACATGATGGTGACCTACAACAATCGTTGACTAATGACCCTTGCAAAGACAACTTACCAGTGACAGCTAAGAAGGAAAGTAAATCACTCACAGACAACACTTGTGGTGAAAACACTCACAAATCCAAATCTTCACACAAAGAGAAAGATATATGGGTCACAATAGAAAAAGCATTTCCTGACAATGTCTATCCCAATCAGGCATCGGTGGTAGATGATCATTCTCTATTTACAAAGCTATTAGTGGGTAGTACTGTATCAAAACCCCACCAATTGTCTACTGAGGCACTTGATGGTGATGAGAACAGAAAGAAAGTAAGTCATCAATTGCTTGCCAATGCACCTTCAATAGCCGATACAAAAGACACAGATCACAGACATATCAATATTATGCATTCTGGAACAGGAGTGAAAAATGGTGATAATTGCAATAATATGGATATCAAATCAAAGCAAAATCAATGTGCCAACTTGAAAGATAAATCAACAATAAACAGTGACCATGACGATACATCAGATGTTGATTACAAATGCATTGATGATGAGCTCCAAGCAGATATGGTACATATAGAAACAGATCTTAGCCCACCAAAGTCTTTCCCAAATTCTGATGAAGAATCACCAGATGATGTCAGCAATATATCTAGATGTATAAAAGCATCTCCTTTGGATACCATAGGCTCAGAGAGAACTCTAAACGTGGAAAATAGTTTAAGTCAGAAAAATTCCGCCCTTAGAAGGCACTCCACAGACGCTACTACTTCCCCTCGCAGCAATGATTTAGATATGTCTGTGTGCTCTGGTAACAAACAACAAGACATGTCTGTCTGCTCTGGTGAGATACGACAAGACATGACAGTCTGTTCTGGTGAAATAAGAGGTACTGAAATATCAGGTGTTTTGTCTGGAAAGCATACAATGCCAGATTTAGGACAAAGAAGAGGATCATATCCAGGAAATATTGTGTTAGAAGAACACAATATTGTCTTGGATGCAAGTGAAATATTATGAGGGTTAGAGAAAATATGTTTGTTTGACCACATGAGGATGATGAGACTTGGTTGGTCAGTTGAATTATTTGTTATATAATGTTAACACTTTCCACGCGGCTATTATTATTACCATACACAAAACCGATTTTGTAGAAACCTTTCACAATTTTCAAAGCCTATCTCAAGGATTTCTGACCCAATACTAGGTATGATTGTACTTATGTCAATGCATATCTCATGGTGATTCCAAATATGGTAATAACATTAAATAATTTTGACATTTTTTAAACATTTTGTGACATTTTGGAATGTCGTCTGCAGCTGCCTGCCGCGTGGAAAGTGTTAAAGGTAGCTGTTCTGATTGCTGGCCCGATTTTCAACTTGATGTTTTCTATTTTACATGAAAGGTCATCCTTAAAATTGTAGCATTCCAAAGTTTAAGTTGCATAACTCTAATGGTTCTTATTTTAGAAGCACAAGGTCACAATAAATTTGCCCATTGAGTAGTACACAAACTGGCTGGTGGTTTAACCACATTTGGCAGTAATTCACCACATTTTAAGCCTATGATTTCTAAATGGAACATTTCTGGCCCCTAAGATTTTAAAGACATAATGAGAAAATGATAGGGATTCTTCTGAAAAAAATATGGTCAAAAAAAGTGATCAGAACATACACCTTTAATTTCCCTGAAAAACAATACAAAAGCAATATTATAGTCATTTCATATCAGTAAAGAACTAAATATATGTTTGCATGCTGACAATCCTAAATATATAAAACAAATTGTATTTCATACACCATAATGATACAAACAGGTAAAATTATGTGTATAAATTTAAGATTATATTCTCTTCAGATATATAACAGTCAAACCTGATAGTGCAAACCATGGTGTTTAGATGATATTTCAACAAAAATTAATTGAGCTCAAAACACTTGCAAGTGTTTGTCCTTATTAAAAATCATGACCCTATTCAACCCCATATAATCGTATTCAACCCATTTTACTTCTTTATACATTCGTTTCTTCTTAGTGGATAAAATACAAAACTTAAGGGGGCTGTCAGCCCTATAAAAACATGACGTTTATCAAGCTCTGTAACTTTTGAACTATTAAAATGATGTATATAAAAGTATACATTTTTGGAAAGTAAATGAGTCGTTTAATCCATTTTTAATATCAAATTTCACTAAAAATGCTTATTTTTAAAATTTTGACAAAACCAACACTCTTTATGGCTCAAAATTTGCTGCAAATGTAGCAACTTCAGTTTTTAGTAAAAAATGCTGAAATTGCACTAAAATCATCTAAACACACTTCCATGGGATGATTTTTTAGTTTTGACATAACAATTGATAAATAAATTTCATGTTTATAGGGTTGACAACCCTTAATAAAGCAATTTACGCAAGTGAATTGGAGGATAAATCATCAAGTATTTAACTGTCTTTCCTCTCAGTGACATTTCATTCTGCTGTTACTAAGGCCAAATTAAATTAATTGTTTGTCTCAAAGCTCCCGCGCGCGTTATTTTATTGGTGCGCATTAGAATTTTTTTTTTTCCAAAATTTCACAGATTTTTCAGATTTTCATTGATCACATCATCTTAAATACAAAAGTTCACTTTTACAAGGATTTCAATATTTTATATTTAAAAAATAAAAAATAAAAAAATTGAAAAAAAACCCGCATTCCGCATTAGTTTTACAACAGGAGAGGAGCTTTGAGACAAACAATTAATTTAATTTGGCCTAATATTATAATGTGCAATGTTTTTATGTATGATTAAAGTTTAGCGCCATGCTGTACAAAATGTATACATGTAAATTGTTTATGCCAAGTTTTGTTTTATTTGTTTATATGTATACAAAGAACTGTATATACATTATTATATTAACAATATTTGAAACTGTTATACATTAACAATATTTGTAACTGTTTGTACAAATTTTCACCATTTTAATACAAATGTTATTAAAAGATAAAAGATGTATGCAACTGACAACTTGTTTTATTTTATGTGGTTGAAAAGAAGAGGGAAAAAACAATTCAAAACTTACAATGGGATTTGTCCTTTAGGCAAAAAAAAAGGAATGTTGTCCTCCACAGCTTTCAGAGAGGAGGGGCGGGCGGGCGGATTTTTAAAAAAAATATTTTTAATTTTCTTATACCAGCGGAAGCTCAAAGGTCAGCCAACAAGAAGTTGTTATCACTCTAAAGAGTCGCACATATAAAGTGCTCAACAAAAGAAAGTCGTACACTTTGTTTAGGTCAATTAAAGTAACTTTTGATTGTTTTTTTACCAAACAGGCTAGATAGACATTTGGATGAATCTTTTAGGCACATTTTGATACCAAACATAACACCTAGCAACAAAGATAAACCATGATTAGCGCCATTTAAAGAAAATTAGTCACTTTTCAAAAGTCACATTTTCAATTACTACACGGGAGGAAAATGTGTGTGTGCGAGGTTCACCCCATGCGTGACACTGTTATTAACCAGGATTGACCAGCGGGCAATCGATCACACAGTGCAGCCGTGTACACTACCTTGCATTGGGCGTACACTTAGTGAGCGGGATATTTGATTCCGAACATAAAGGGCATTATGTGCTTGTTAACAATTGGTGTTTTCTTCCGCGTAGTGTATTGGAAATGTGACTTTTGAAAAGTGACTAATTTTCTATAATGGTGCTAATCATGGTTTATCTTTGTTGTTAGGTGTTATGTTTGGTATCAAAATGTGCCTAAAAGATTTTAAATGACCTAAACAAAGTGTACGACTTTCTTTTGTTGAGCACTTTATGTTATAAACACTTAATTTAATATTCAATGCCATTTAAACTGTTAAAAAATCTGGAAAAAACCTGGAAGAAAAAAAATCGGAGCGGCCCTAAATCTGACAAGCGGGCGGTCGAGGACAACATTACAAATTTGTTTTGTCCTTTATCCTATGTTCAATATTGAATTGTAAAAAATAATGGAATTTACCACAAGCAAAGAAGAATCAAACAATTTGCAAGTATCAGTTTTTTCTGCAGTTTTATTCTATTGTATTATTTTGTCTGATAATGTTGACAATGAACATTTCAAATCTCTCTGACCCATTGGTGTATGATATTGAATAGCAAATATAATGAGTAATATTCATATTATCTAATTTTAAATAACAGTAAAATTCATTGATAATCAAACTTTAACAATCTCCATAGGTTTTCAAACCTTAATTTCATACAACCCCCTGTCCCACAATATCTTCAAAAATCTTCAAACAGTGAGTTAAGGGTCTCTTTATATTTCAAGTACAGTTCTGTAATGAAACAATTTTTCTGAAAGGGTACAAAATTGAATAATGCTGTGTTATCATACATATTACCAAGCAAATTGTTTTCCCTCCAACACTTTTTTTTTCTTTGGTGTTTAAACATTTTCTTGATTTAAACCAAAAAGTACTGTCTGGTGTATTCATTTTTGTGTGCTCGGGTTGTCTGCAATAATGAAAGTGTTGTTAAAAAAACAAAAAACTTAGTAATCATATGATTATACGTTATCACAATTTTAAAAGAAAATGAGATGCACCTAATTTTGAAAATCAACACAAATGCAATTTGTAAAGACATTGTGAATCCATATCAACAAAATGCTATTCAGCTTTGCTTACCGTTTCAAAGAAATTGGAGTCACTGTTTGTAAGATTTTTGTGGTGTTCATGACGAGTTTCAAAATGGGTAATTTCGAATGAATCTCTTCAAATCATATCCGACTCGTTTTGAGTTGACATCAGAATATGATCTTTATTTACAAGTAGCTGTTTACTTTGTTTGATCATTGCTTTAGGCTCAGACAAGGCCAAAACAAACAAAAAAATAGTCTCAAAGCTTGCGCGTGCATTGGCTTTGAAATGCCAAAGATACCGTGTCTGAAATGCAGAAAATTGTAAAATCAATTAATTTTTTTCCCTACACATTTTTTCCCAAGTTTTTATTAAAAATATCGGCAGATTTTCCTTTTCTCAAACTTTTACATGACTCAGTTCTTCAAAAAACGATGCACAATTGTTCTTTACACAACTACATCACAATATTCATTTCAAATAGAAAAAACCAATATCAGAAAGTGTTGACGGTTGCAAATAGTAAGAGTAAAAATTGACCAACAAATAAAAAAAATCTGAAAATAAAATAAAATGGAAGACAAAAAACGTGTGCGTCGCCCGATTTTTAAGCCTTCGCAAGCTTTGAGACGAACCATTTTTTTTTGGCCTAAGATCGACTGTTTTATCTACCTCAAGCAATTCAATATAATGTAAAGTGTCTGCCAAGTCTTCATGTTTTGATAATCATTACAACTTGTATTGCTATAAAAAGTGAACAGATGTCAACTAGTCTGATGAAAGTGCTCAGTTGAGCATGAAATGTTACACACACATGTTTATTATACACTATCCATCATGGATTTGTAGTTAGAAAATCATCATCACAACTTTTATATTATATACAATAAAAATCTTATGTACATATACAATGTCGCAAGGATTAATAAATAAAGCATTATTACTATCAAGGCTCAAGATAACAGGTTTTTTACCGGGAGCTACTTTTTTCAAAAGTAGCGCCCGGATCATGGGATTTATTGAGAACCAGGAGCTACTTTCAGTCTACCGGGAACTAACTTTTTATTAAATCGTATTGTCAAATAGAAATAAGATGTCTTAGGCAAGCTTACCGATCATCAACAGGCGCTGGTTTGGACAAAATATCAGCGCTCGGTTGTTTATTTTTCAGCATTACCGGGTGCTATGGCAGGAGGACCGAGGGGTAAAAATCGCCCAGCGCCCGCTTATCTTGAGCCTTGATTACTATAGATGTACAGAGATGTCAATGTTACTATAGGTGTACAGTGTGGTCTCAATGCATATTTAAGTAACTGTACATAGCTTTCAAGCCTCCAAATAAGCGGGCACCAGGAGTTTTTATCCACTGGTTACCAAGTTTGAGCTCCTGTTGTTTTCCAAACTTTCCACAGTAAAGTATAGGATCAGGAGCCATTTTTGTCAAAATAGTAAAAAGTAGCTCCTGGTTAAGACCTACTTATTTAGAGGCACAGTAGCTTTCATATAATTATATCACCCACACAGCTATTATACTGTAAGTATGTGTGTCAATGAAAGCATGTAATAAGGGGTATATGTGTAGATATAGTCACTGTCTTAAGGGGGGACTTAAGGAAGTTTTTCATTTGATTTTTTTTAATTTTGTGAGTGCTGTAATTATTGAACTATTAATCAAATGCATATAAAAGTATACATTTTAGGAAAGGAAATGGATCAGAGAATCTAAATTTGGCGACAATTTTGACCAAAAATCATGATTTTTTGAGAAAATCACAAAATTCACTTTTTTGACCCAACAAAGCTAACAAAAATAATTGTGAGTAAAAAATACCCAAATCGCTTGATTAAGATGTAAAGACACTAACTTAGGGAGAATTGTTTTATCTAACAATTTTAGAAAAAAGTGATTTTGTTTGTGATTTTTTCAAAAGAAAACTTCCTCAAGTCCCTCTTAATACTATGGACATAATTCAAGCTATTTCACGCCAGCGTGTTTTGTTGCTGTTCGCGAACCTGTGTCCAGATCATAAATGCGCAAACAACTATGCATGCACGATTGACCAATCAGGACACACGGTAACGTTTGAAAGCACCCAGTATGCACTTCCGAGTTTACACACATACGCATGCACCCCCGCACGCACATACGCACGCATTGTTGGAATTATGTCCATAGTATTATGACGCTTACTTGCAGTGTGCGTTATGCACATAATAGGTCTAAAATCAACAGTTTTCAAGAAAAAAAAGGTACTTGTTTCAAAATCCTGTTGATATCTTACTCATTTAGGGTGTCAAATCGAGGAAACACAAATGCAAAATTTTCATTTTATGGTTAATGTTGGCTTCAGAGGAAATACACATTTGGGGGGGGTGTCTGGGAAATGTTTTGGTCAAGCATGCTTACAGCATGATATTTTGTCTCCCGTCATGCAACAATGTGCCTGCATAATCAAAGATGTATCCTGACACTCACACAAAGGTGTTATGTCTATCACTCAAATATGATGTCACTTGGTAAATGGACTGTAGAACTTTATGTCTCATACCAATTCGCCTTAGAAGTAATGATGTAAACTGTGCATAACAAGCTTCGTTGCCTCAACAATAGGTCCCCACAAATCACAGGCTACACACAGACACATTTTTAATTCCCCGCACTGTAAGCCATGTGGTTTGAACACATTGCTTAGGCAACATATCCTTTTATGTGGAACTTCTATAGCAAATTTATTCTCACAAAGAGATCCACTCTTTTATAATCATATCATGCGGCAAAACCAAATTATTTCATTGTTTTCTTCCTGAAAATGTCTCTATTCTACTTGCCACTTCTTGAAAAAGTCATTTCCCTTATCATCAACAACAATGAATGCTGGGAAATTTTCAACTTCTACCTTCCATATCGCCTCCATTCCAAACTCTGGATATTCTAATACTTCAACTTTCTTGATGCAATTTTGAGCCAAAATGGCTGCTGGACCACCGATGGATCCCAGGTAGAAGCCACCATGTTTTTTGCAAGCTTGGGTCACCTAGAAATGAACAAAATGGGATAAATTGATGGTCAAATAAATGCCTCTAAGTCTAAGTCTTTACAAAACCTATAATATTTGTAATATTTGTATGCATTATATGAACCTGTCACATTTACAAATCATTTTGTTAAAACAAAATCATGTACCCTACCTGACCCAACCCAGACAGTCTAGGGAAAGTGAGAACATTACGGCATACCCATCAGCCTACCTAGATATAAAACTTTAACAATAAATATTTATCCTCAGTATCAAACATATGGATTGGGTATTTAACCAAATACTAAATAAAAGGAAACATCCTCAACAATTAAACAATTGCACAAAGTCTTCTTATTGGTTAAGATTTTAAGAAATAAAATTGCATATTATAGGATGTCTTTACCCAATACTATCATACTAGCGCCTATTTCCCAAGGACGATCTGTGACTGGAATACTCTACCTGACAACCTAACCACCATAACCCGGGGGGGGGGGGGGCACTGACATTGGAAAAGGGTATAGGTATGTGCCGCGCTGAAGACCCCCTTTTTACCCTCTGCTGCTAGCTCTTATGACCCCCCTTTTGAGCCTGCATCAGTTCTTAAGACCCCAATGTCGAAAATTTGCGTTCTTGCTAATCAAAATTGAACTATTAAAAAAAAATCAGTTCCTAAGACCCTATCATAAAATCCACTCAGTTCAGTTCTGTAGCCCCCCCCCCCTTTTTTGAGACCCTGTGCGGCACACCCCTACCCAGAAAAAAAGTTGAGTGCCCCCACCTCCCCCCTGGGACCATAACATCAATACCAGCATGCAAGAACTCTGTAACAAGACATCTAACTAACAACAACAATCAACTAAGACTAAGGAAGAAAATCAATATACACATGCACACACACCCCTACTCGTTGCCCCCAAACGTGGACTAAGTTTGGTACTATCCAAACGTGGACGTCTGAATGCGCATTCTACCGACATACCGAGGACGGATTTCCGCCATTTTGTTTGTGTATGTCATGTGTACATACGAAGTATGACACTTTACCATCAACCGTGGATGGTTATTTCTAACTCCAAAACGATGTCCTATCCCTGTAATGCATTTTGCATGCAATTGAGACAGATTGCAGACCTTCTCTAACTGCGGACGGTCTGCGTTTGCAGGTATGTCCCCGTTTTGATAGTGAGAAATCCCATGTGTGTCCTCGTTAAGCAGCAAACACCAACGCACATCCTACCCGTTTGACTCCACTTAGGAGTGTTGGGTTGTATTCCTACCACAACCACAACCACAACCACAACCACAACCTACCTGTTTGCTTCTGTTTCCTTTCGCCAACATGACCATAGATCCACCTGCTGCCTGAAAATCATTAACATACGAGTCCATTCTGCCTGCTGTGGTTGGGCCAAATGATCCTGATGCATAACCCTAAACACAGGTATAAAAGCAAACTTGTTAACAGAGAAAATGAAATTGACATACATGCAAGTTTCAAAAAAATGTGCACATCAATTACGTGATAAAAGTGATAAACAAAGAAAATGATCCATTGATAAACTGAGTTGCATCTTTTTGTACAAATGCAACCCTTTTTGTTGGTACATATGTGACCATTTCCCCTCCCCCTCCCACTTTCCCCAGTTAGCGCATGCCCCTTCCCATTTTTCTCCCAAACAATCGAAAATGTTGACTCTCAATGTCAAAAAATCCATGATAAACTGATTTGTCTTTAATCCATCAACATTCCTGGTGCAATGACGACAGAATGTATATGAAGGTAGAGGTCAGGCTATTGATTACTTAGCACATGTTTGGCACTGTCCCTCCTAAGAAGAACCCTTGTGGGTACTGCAGTGTTTGTAAACATGATGTGGTGTACAAGAAATCTTTGATATGATTCCGTAGTACTCACATCGGGTGTCTTAGCCGGGCCAGCGTAGTATACGGGATGATCCTTGATATATTGTGGTAATCCCTGTCCTGAATCTATTCTTTCTTGTAGTTTAGCATGTGCTATATCTCTTGCCACTACCAGTGTACCTGTCAAACTAAGGCGTGTCTTACATGGGTATGCTGACAATGTTGACAAGATTTCACTCATAGGCTGGTTCAAATTAACCTATAAAACAAGAACAAAGAAGAACACGAAACTATGAGAGCAGAACAAAAAATTATGTCACTTTGCCAATGTTTCTGAAGATAGCCATTCAATTTAAAAACTACAATCACATTCCCTTGAAGAAGCTACTCTTGACGTCTAAACACCGATGCATCTCATCCTCCACTTCTCGATTTACGAGGGGGTATCAAAAAGTTCTTGACATCACCCAGAAGTGAAGGAGCTATATCGATGAAATTTTGTCCGTGTAATCACTGGTCCTTAAAAACATTATGGTGCAAAAATGGTCTCATAAGTATGTTTACTTTTTATACAGGTGGCGCTAGATGCCAAGGCCATGTAAATCAATGACGTCTTCCAACGGTGATGTGTACATGGTAAATTATAATGGTCCAATAACTGATTCTTGTAGGACGCCTTCCAGAAGAATATTAGGCTCAGATTTTTTTTAACATTTTGTCATTTGTCACTCGTAGGTCTCAATTTATCTCTCTAAATGACAACATTTCTAAACCTCATACTCCTCTGGAAGGCTACCCACAAGGATCCGTTTTTGGACCATTATCGTTTACCATGTACACAGCCCCGTTGGTAGACGTCATTGATTTACATGGCCTTGGCATCTAGCGCCACCTGTATAAAAAGTAAACATACTTATGAGACCATTTTTGCACCATAATGTTTTTAAGGACCAGTGATTACACAAACAAAATTTCATGATATAGCTCCTTCACTTCTGGGTGATGTCAAGAACTTTTTGATACCCCCTCGTATTGGCGGTACTCCAAAGTATGGATGTCCTCATCTCTGAGTGTATGGGTTGGCTTGGTATTGGATCCCAGCAATCTATGATTTGATTTTTGGAAAGAGTCAGAAGTCGCAAGGAGCTAAGTCTGGTGAGTAGGGTGGATGTTCCATCAAATATGGATACCATTATCATCAAGGTAAGTCTGGGTGAGGCAAGCTTTGTGAAGACTTGCAATGTTGTGATGCAGCATTATATGGTTCGAGACCATCTTTTTAGGCTCCGTTTCACAGGCCGGTAAGTAGATACAGAAATTGGCCAAGCAAATTCTATACTGGCTATATACCCAGTAAATTTACATAAGAGCCAGCTAGGAATGTGCTGTAAAGGATTACATGACACAATAAAGACAGCATTGTCTTGTACAGCTGGGGCAGCCTTTGGTGACAGAACTTAAGATGAGGGGAATAGGATACTGATAACCATTAACGTATGGTTTCCTAACAACTCATAATATAGAAATGAAAGCTGTAGACATTACCTATTACTAAATGTTTACATACCTGTATTTTTTGCATAAGGACAATCACATGGATACATACTATTAGTTATCCCCTGTATGTTCACACAATATGGAAAAATACCTATGCTTTAACATAACATATCATATGAGGCCGGGCTCTAACTGTAACACCTACCTGGACTACCTCACTAGACAGGTGACCATCCTCAACATCTGGCAAATATTGGCCTGGATTAGTCTCTAACTGCTCCAAAAATACACCATCTTCTGTTATCTTACCCAATGCCTAGTTCACGAAAAAGAACAATAAAATATGTTATATAACAAAATAGCCACAATAGCCACTAAGCCACATGGCACTAACTTCCCTTTATACAGGGTGTTCCAGAATGATTTATACCGTGTTTGAAAAAATCATAAACATATAAAAACAACAGTGCAGTCCAGCGCAATATATTGGGGAACATGTTTTCTACTTACTCTGTCATTTTCATCAAAATATCTCTTTCCATTCCGATATGGCATTCATCATCATCATCGGTCGTCCTTGGACGGAATATTGGAAGCAGCAGTTACAAATTTCCTCCAAGCAAGTTTATCCAACATAAGCTGTTGAACTTCATTGGGTTCAAGATCAAGGTCCTTTGAGATGCTGTCAGGATAGGTGGTGGATCTCCTGCCACGGGATGAATGGCCTTCACTTGGAGTCCAGAAAAGCACTCGGGAGACAGGTTGATCGGATGCTCGTAGGCAGTGTCCAGCAAACTGGAGCCGTCGCTTCCTTACTGAGTTAGCCAGCGGAGGAATTTCACCATACACCTCTTCATTAGTTTTGTGGTCTCTCCAACTGATGTTAAGGACTCTCCTCAGCAACTGTGTGTAGCGTCCATTTATTCTGTCCTCAAAAGTCTTTGTAACTGTCCATGTCTCTGAACCATATAGTAGAATACTTTCCACGCAAGCTCGGAAAAACTTGATTTTAGTTGGCCTATCAAGTTTAGATTTCCATATCTTCTCCAGCTTGTTGCATGCAACCCAGGCTTGAGCTTTCCGGCACTTGAAGTCATGGAAAGAGTCTGGCATTGACGATCCTAGGTACTTAAACTCCTTGATGTTGTCAAGTTTGGCACCACTCAGAGATGTGACATTTGTGGAGGATGGGATGCCGACTAGCAGAGTCTTGGTTTTTCCAACATTAAGGTGCAGGCCAACACAGTTTGAAGCTTCTTCGATATGCTGTAGCAGAATTTCAGCTGACTCAATGGATGAAGACAAGAGTGCTATGTCATCAGCGAAGTCCAAATCATGAAGGCGTAGCTCTGGATGACGTCTACTCTTCCTTCTCTCAAGAACGATCCCGGTGGATTGGTTGATGTCCTTCAAGGCATGCCGCATGATGTAATCTACTACCACTATGAAGAGGAATGGAGCAAGGGTGTCTCCTTGTAGAACTCCAGCCAGAATCTCGAAAGGTTCGGTATCACCGTCTGCAGATATCACTAAGGCAGATGAATCTGTGTAGATAGCCTTGATTGCATCAATGATGACTCCTGGAATACCATACGCATGTAGGATTTGGAACATCCGTTCACGATGGATCGAATCGAAAGCTTTTGAGTAATCTATGAATACTACTGCCAGAGGAAGATTCTTTGTCTTCATGCCTTCAATGATACGTCTCAGAGCCAGTATTTGAGAGACGGTTGATCTATGCTGTCTGAAGCCATTCTGGTTCCAACGCAGCAAGGGGTCAACAAATGGTCTTATCCTGTTTAATACCATCCTGTTGAAGAGCTTGGCTGCAATACTGGTAAGGGTGATGCCCCTGTAGTTGGTTGGTTTTGATAGGTCCCCTTTCTTTGGGATGGGAATGATTCCACCTGTTGACCATTGCTTAGGCATTACATTATTTGTTTTTCACTTTCAGCGTGTTCCATTTCATAAAATTCGAGCAAAACTTCAAAACAGCCGCTTAAGAAGTATTGTATGAATCCCTCAAGCTCAACCTTCCCTGACAAAATTCAAATATTAATATCTATTAACTTTGTAGTGAAAATTAAAACAGAGCACAGTGAATTACCTGCATATCATCATTGAAATTGAACTTTGCGCTCAAGATGGTCAATGATTTTGTGAGTTTCAAAACAAGTAATTTTGGTCAAACTTGGAATCTGCCATTTTACAAAAGAGTCCATAATTTCTGTCAGAAGCATCCAATTTTTAAAATTCAAAATTTCTAAGAAAGCTAATTATATTCAGATGTTGGAATCATAAGCATGTTGACCAATAAGAATATTATTCATATCTAAATAAATACATCTTTCCCAGTATGAATCATTCTGGATCACCCTGTAGTTATAGGTCTTGTATTTTTAATGACAAAATCACACACCACCAGACAGCTAAAGTAGATAGGGCTTTTTAAGACTGATTAAAAATGGCAATCCTTAATCAAATTTATGTGTTCAATCTGTTTATGAAACAATTTGTAAAATACTGTGGTGTGCTCTAGGATACTTTCCTGTTATCAAGTAATGCATAGATAAAGGTTCATGCATTGTATGTAATCCAATGGTTTCCACTAACTGCAATTGTGGACGTTTTGGACACTACTGTTGCCTTTATCAACACATGATTGATAGTGAGTGATGAACATCTGCTACCAATGCTATGTGGTTGCTAAGTGACAAAACTGGGGTTGCTAGAGGTTTTTTCTCAGAGAGCAATAGTTCTTCAAAAACAAGTGAAAGGTGATACTGCTGAGAAGAACCATGTTATTGGGTGGGGTGAGGCAAAGATCATACACACATTGCAAGATAGATACAAGAGATGGATTAAGGAGGCAGTGGAAATAAGAAAGAAAGGGGCTACCATCATGAATCAAGACGAGAGGCGGTATCACTTCTCACAGGTTTCTTATGAACTAATGCTCTCTGGAGAAAAAACATCTAGAAAATCCAGACCCGTCACTAAGCAACCACCTAGCTATACAGACTTTGTCTTTATCAACCTTGGATTTTGCTAAATCTGCCTACCTGTCTATCAGCAGAACATGACACTCCAAGCCCTACTGGACACGATGCTCCATGTCTTGGTAGCCGAACAACTCGTACATCATGACAGAAATACTTGCCACCAAACTGCGCCCCCATTCCCATATTGCGCGATATTTCATGCACTTGCTCCTCCATTTCCAAGTCTCTGAATGCCCTACCATGCTCGTTACCTGTCATGACAACAACATTTAATTAATCTATGAATAAACATGAACATCTTAGTTTCTGCGTACTGAAACTTTCTGTGGAAATCAATCTGGTTTCTTAACTGAGGTTCAGTCTCGGGATTTACTCTGAGCTGCACTGATAAGTTCTAACAAGAACAAAACTAAAGTATTGTATGCAGATTGAGATGGTTTCTAAACTATATGAAAAGTAACACAAGATCATGAACCTAAAAAACACACACACAAATAGTTTAAATTCCATAATATAATTGCCAGAGGCAAGCAAAGTTTCAGCAATCACTTTCAGCCGATTTATATGTCATACCTGATGTTGGAAGATTGTCCAAGTACTTTGTTGAGGCTAGTTTGACTGTCTTTAATGTCATCTCTGCAGATAGACCACCTATGACAAGTGCCAAATGATATGGAGGACACGCTGCTGTACCAATTGTCTGAAATATTATAAAAATTAATGGAAATCCACAATAAAAAAATCAGCCATTGTTTGAATATAGGATTTTTATTAGGCGAGGGAAAAAAAACCCTGTTTTACGGGTCCGACGAACCAACTGTTTGCATTTTTCAATAAAAGATTTTTCTTTTTTTGATAATTTTTTGCTCAAATAATGTGAAATCAGCTGTTTTTTTGCCGAAAATATGTTGAAAACAATAATTTTAATTTGTTAAAAAAAATCCTGATTTTTGCAGATTTTGGTGACATTGTAGGTTAAAAAATTCAAATAATAAAAAAAAAAAATTGCCCGACCGACCGACCCTACTTGACAGGTCCGTTGGCCCATAAAATAGGGTGGTTTCTTTTCGTTGCCTTATAGAATATGAAGACAAATGCCTGAAAACATCCAGCATGTGGTAGCACCTCTGTAATAGTCATGTGCCACCAATAATTCATTCAGCAGGGCTTAAATTAGCATTAGTTCTCAAGGGATAATAAATATTATCTGATTCTGAACCAATGCTACAATATACAGTACAGATAAAGGATATTCTTTGAGCATTGTCAGATGAACCAGCAGTACATTGACTTACAGACTCCATTGCACCCCACCCCAACCTCTGGCTACATCCTTGATTCTAATATCAAATCAATTTTAAATTGGTCCAGATATTGAGGAAACTGTCAAATGCCAATGGTTTACCACTAACCTTAATTTTCTCATCCACAAATTTTGCAAGTTTCTCTGGATTAAGCAGTGCTTTAGTTTGCTGATATAGAAATGTTTTATTAGCTGAACCCCCTCCTTTAGCCATGAAGAGGAAGTTGTATTGATTCCCTGGTGTGGCATATAGTTCTATCTGTGCTGGGAGATTGGTACCTGTGTTAACTTCTTTGAACATATCTAGAGGTGATACCTAAATGGGTGAAGCAATGTAAAAGAACAACATTTTTATAGTATATTAATATATATTGTTCCTGATTTGGACCTATTTCATTTAACATTATAGGAACCACAATGGACCAATCATGAGGATATCGGCATTGTCTAGATCAGGGCTTCTCAACTGGCAGGCACACACGCCTATTGAGGAGCTTAGAGAAATGGTCGTTGGTGCTTGGACTCCTCAAAAATATAAAGAAATACATAAGAAAATGGGTGCATTTGGCACTTTATCATACATTTTATCTCATAATTGTGGCGCTCCATTAAATAATGTTGAGTTCCCCTGGTTTATATTCTATTGGTTTGGTTGCGATATAATGGACTTTAAAGCTTTGAAGTAACTCATCCACAAATATCATGCATCCATGCATGAATTCAAGCTGATGAGATGAGGTTTAAAATCACTACCACCCCCTCAATTGGAAGATAATACCTTTACCTGAAATGGTACTGCGGCCAAAAACTATGAATCAGCTTTAGATTCCAAGGGAGACAGTGGTCTTGCAAACAAACATAATCTTCGTGAGGATACACTGCTGACTGGTCAGATATATTTGCCACTTTGGAAGGATTGGTCAAAAATATCATATTGAGGGATGTTCTCATAAAGTGCCTGGACCTGTATGGAATAACTTGAGCTAATCGCGTCCTCGTATTTGTAATTTGACACCAATACAAAACTGCTCACAAAATATCTTGATAATAAGCAACAATGCTACCCAAAGAATAATAGGCTCAGTTAGTTACCAAAATGGCTTTTTGATTTGCTGAAATAGGCTCCATCGAATTCTCCAGATATAGGTATTTCTTTAAAAACACATGGCTAAATTTAGGGCATATCCCCCATAGCACAAAGGTCAACCTCCTATATTTCTTGCCAATTTGGGACTAAATTAACTATAAATCTGATTTACCTTTAAAAGACAAACACACCACCTAGCACCACAAAACCTTCCAGTCTGACGAGCACAGAACGATTGATTGTACCAGTGTTTCAAAAACTGGCATTCACTCGCGGAGGGAATAATTACACGCGCCACTGACTATGAAAAGACCTGACCACAACGTCACGTGTGGTTGCAGAAGCAACTACAGGACAGTCCCATTATAGTGCGGGGGGTAAAATAAATTTGTTCGTACGAGCCTCACAAATTCTGATTACCCGTGAGTATCTAAGATTCCTCTCTGTATAAGTGTTGTATAGACCATTTCAAATCCGAAAATATACGATCGGTTCCAAATGTTTCCGATTAGCCGAGTGTAAACACTCGGTTCCATGACCTGTCAGCTCCTGACAGGTCATGGCCATGTGCCGGAGAAAAACAAACGTGTTTTTCACCCGTCTGCCCGTGTGGTAGATTGCGCTGGTGTTGGTGATAGATTGTATCCATCACAAAGTTGATGTTGCGTCATTTCAGTAACAAAAACGGTGAGATGAAAGAGATTTGGGGTAATATTTTACCGTCTGCTCGATACATTTGGGATTTTCCCGTCAACTCCATTGTTGATAAAAGAACAAAATAGTCTCGTTCCACGTTTTACTTCTCATGTGTGCACGCGTGTATGTAAACATAGTAAATCACTAGACGGACAATCAACTAGGACAAGACTGTGAATGCGATCAACTGTTGCGAAGAACGCGCAACGCACCTACTTCACGTGACCTGTTTTTCTGAAGATTTCCGATCTCAATTTGAAATGGTCTATACACCTCTAGATAAATAATTACCTGTGAGTATCTAAGATTCCTCTCTGTATAAGTGTTGTATATGCCTCTAGATAGATAATTACCTGTGAGTATCTAAGATAATTACCTGTGAGTATCTAAGATTCCTCTCAGTATAAGTGTTGTATACACCTCTAGATAGATAATTACCTGTGAGTATCTAAGATTCCTCTCTGTATAAGTGTTGTATACGCCTCTAGATAGATAATTACCTGTGAGTATCTAAGATAATTACCTGTGAGTATCTAAGATTCCTCTCAGTATAAGTGTTGTATACGCCTGTAGATAGATAATTACCTGTGAGTATCTAAGATAATTACCTGTGAGTATCTAAGATTCCTCTCTGTATAAGTGTTGTATACGCCTCTAGATAGAGATAATTACCTGTGAGTATCTAAGATTCCTCTCTGTATAAGTGTTGTATACACCTCTAGATAGAGATAATTACCTGTGAGTATCTAAGATTCCTCTCTGTATAAGTGTTGTATACGCCTCTAGATAGATAATTACCTGTTAGTATCTAAGATTCCTCTCTGTATAAGTGTTGTATACGCCTCTAGATAGAGATAATTACCTGTGAGTATCTAAGATTCCTCTCTGTATAAGTGTTGTATACGCCTCTAGATAGATAATTACCTGTGAGTATCTAAGATTCCTCTCTGTATAAGTGTTGTATACGCCTCTAGATAGATAATTACCTGTGAGTATCTAAGATTCCTCTCTGTATAAGTGTTGTATACGCCTCTAGATAGAGATAATTACCTGTGAGTATCTAAGATTCCTCTCTGTATAAGTGTTGTATACGCCTCTAGATAGATAATTACCTGTGAGTATCTAAGATTCCTCTCTGTATAAGTGTTGTATACGCCTCTAGATAGATAATTACCTGTGAGTATCTAAGATTCCTCTCTGTATAAGTGTTGTATACGCCTCTAGATAGAGATAATTACCTGTGAGTATCTAAAATTCCTCTCTGTATAAGTGTTGTATACGCCTCTAGATAGATAATTACCTGTGAGTATCTAAGATAATTACCTGTGAGTATCTAAGATTCCTCTCTGTATAAGTGTTGTATACGCCTCTAGATAGAGATAATTACCTGTGAGTATCTAAGATTCCTCTCTGTATAAGTGTTGTATACACCTCTAGATAGAGATAATTACCTGTGAGTATCTAAGATTCCTCTCTGTATAAGTGTTGTATACGCCTCTAGATAGATAATTACCTGTTAGTATCTAAGATTCCTCTCTGTATAAGTGTTGTATACGCCTCTAGATAGAGATAATTACCTGTGAGTATCTAAGATTCCTCTCTGTATAAGTGTTGTATACGCCTCTAGATAGATAATTACCTGTGAGTATCTAAGATTCCTCTCTGTATAAGTGTTGTATACGCCTCTAGATAGATAATTACCTGTGAGTATCTAAGATTCCTCTCTGTATAAGTGTTGTATACGCCTCTAGATAGATAATTACCTGTTAGTATCTAAGATTCCTCTCTGTATAAGTGTTGTATACGCCTCTAGATAGAGATAATTACCTGTGAGTATCTAAGATTCCTCTCTGTATAAGTGTTGTATACGCCTCTAGATAGATAATTACCTGTGAGTATCTAAGATTCCTCTCTGTGTAAGTGTTGTATACGCCTCTAGATAGAGATAATTACCTGTGAGTATCTAAGATTCCTCTCTGTATAAGTGTTGTATACACCTCTAGATAGATAATTACCTGTTAGTATCTAAGATTCCTCTCTGTATAAGTGTTGTATACGCCTCTAGATAGATAATTACCTGTGAGTATCTAAGATTCCTCTCTGTATAAGTGTTGTATACGCCTCTAGATAGATGCTCTTCATCATGCTCATCTGTCCACACAATCTAAGATTCCTCTCTGTATAAGTGTTGTATACGCCTCTAGATAGAGATAATTACCTGTGAGTATCTAAGATTCCTCTCTGTATAAGTGTTGTATACGCCTCTAGATAGAGATAATTACCTGTGAGTATCTAAGATTCCTCTCTGTATAAGTGTTGTATATGCCTCTAGATAGATAATTACCTGTGAGTATCTAAGATAATTACCTGTGAGTATCTAAGATAATTACCTGTGAGTATCTAAGATTCCTCTCTGTATAAGTGTTGTATACACCTCTAGATAGATAATTACCTGTGAGTATCTAAGATAATTACCTGTGAGTATCTAAGATTCCTCTCTGTATAAGTGTTGTATACACCTCTAGATAGATAATTACCTGTTAGTATCTAAGATAATTACCTGTGAGTATCTAAGATTCCTCTCTGTATAAGTGTTGTATACACCTCTAGATAGATAATTACCTGTGAGTATCTAAGATTCCTCTCTGTATAAGTGTTGTATACGCCTCTAGATAGATGCTCTTCATCATGCTCATCTGTCCACACATTCTGACCTCTTTTCCCTACAACAAATAATTCACAAATCACACCATCATAACATGGAGCAGGCGTAACCAGAGGGGGCAGGATGCCCCCCCCCCCCCCCCCCCATCAGCCAAAAGGGTCACCCCCTGATGCCTCTAAATGAAATAGAAAATGATACAGCATTACAGTACAACAATACTGTACAGCCTTACTTGAGGCACACCCCACCCCCCCCCCCCCCCCCCACCCACCCACAAAAAAATTAAAACATTGATTTAAACATTTTTTTATTTTTTTTATCAAAACATTTGGTGCTTTTTCTAAAAAGAAATTAAAAACGGGTCAGTCAAGCCCAGAACAGGATTATTTCCCTTAGCCTTACCTAAAACTATAGCAGTCCCTGTATCTTGACAACCAGGTAGCACCATTGCTGCTGCTATGTTAGCATTCTTGAGCAGTTCTAACGCGACAAATTTGTCATTTGGTGAAGCCTCTGAGTCATCTAAAATACTGCGTAATTGCTGTCAAAACATAACAAAACTACAGCAATAGTTATACTAGTTATACATCAGTATGGTGTTTGACATGAGCTTTTGCAAGATACAGATATATTGGTTTACAACTCAAGGAGATACAATTCAGTTGTATGAGTCACAATGGTATATTTTGTGGTGATTTCTGGAACGTTTAATCAAGAATTTCCAGAAAAAAATAGTTGATATTTGTTTGAAAATCTTTGACATTGGAAATATGTTTGATTTTGAAAAGATCTAAACACTTGATTTTTGAAAATGCGGTTCTTAACCAAGATAGCACACTTACAAAAAACAAGTTGAGTGATCTCATCTCATCCCAATCCCTGCCCCAATCCACACGCCCTGATATCTTTGATATACCTATATCTACTAGGCATTTAGGATGCTTCAGGCCAAAATAAAAAGAAGGTTCGTCTCAGAAGCCCGCACGCATTGGTAAACAAAAAATATCGCATACCTCATAGCTTTTTTTCTAAAAAAAAGAAGAAAAAAGCACAGCACTTAGCTTTTTTGCAAAATGTTTCTGAGACAAACCTTCTCTTTTGATTGGTATAAGGATCAGGCACCTTAGCATTTATACAAAAAAACAGTGCCTTGCAAGCAAAAATACAATGATACAATAAATTTCAAAATAAAGTCCAGTCTTGAGATGAAACTTGAAAGTGTAAATGGATGGACTATGAAATGAATTGTAGCTAGCAATGAGCTCCAAGCTATAGAAGCAGTGCTATTGAAACAACCACCACTGATACCCAAGGTAGACTTAGGAATGTATCCTTTGCTGATTCCGTGCAGGAATGTACAATTGTGATCTGTTCCGTGATGTACGGAGGAGCTAAGTAGAGTAGCGCTAACCTAGTAGACATACATGATACCAAGGCCCTAACTCGGGGGGGGGGGGGGGGGGGGGGGAGGGTACCTTTTTTGTGTAAAAATGTACCTTTTTGTGAACTAATATACCATTTTGTGTGAAAACGTAAAGCATTATGTAAAGCATTTTTTCAGGCCGGTTTGGAATAAAAAATATCCTAAATAAGTGTGATATATCAACCATGGCTTGTGAAGTAAGCAATACATGACACATACCTTTAAATGTTTAGGTCTAAGTAAGTGGGATATATCAACCATGGCTTGTGAAGTAAGCAATACATGACACATACCTTTAAATGTTTAGGTCTAAGTAAGTATGATATATCAACCATGGCTTGTGAAGTAAGGAATACATGACACACCTTTAAGTGTTTAGGTCTAAGTAAGTAAGATATATCAACCATGGCTTGTGAAGTAAGCAATACATGACATACCTTTAAATGTTTAGGTCTAAGTAAGTATGATATATCAACCATGGCTTGTGAAGTAAGCAATACATGACACACCTTTAAGTGTTTAGGTCTAAGTAAGTATGATATATCAACCATGGCTTGTGAAGTAAGCAATACATGACACATACCTTTAAATGTTTAGGTCTAAGTAAGTGGGATATATCAACCATGGCTTGTGAAGTAAGCAAGGTCAATGCTTCAGGTTCAACCTTCAATACCTTCCTTCCATGGACCTCTATGGTAGATACAAAATCACCTGCAACAATAAAAGTATGTTCAAGATATTATGATTTGGAATTGGTGGTAGACTGACAGAAGCCTGTAGTTCAAGTAGTCAGATGATGCCGGACATAATAATAATAATAATAATAACCATATTTGTATAGCGCCTAACATCGAGATCCCTAAGCGCTTTAACATAAAAACATAATAACAAACACATACATGGATATGGACTACAATTAAAAAGCCTTTGTGAACAAATGAGTCTTTAAGGATTTCTTAAACTGAAATATGGTCTCTGCATTTTTCACATGAAGTGGAATATTATTCCAGAGTTCTGCAGCTGACACAGAGAAGGAACGTTGACCATACTGAGTAGACGTTGAAGAGCAGACAAGATGCGATAGAGATGAAGAACGAAGATTGCGTGAAGGTGTATATTGTTTGATTAGATCTTGAAGATAGATTGGCGCAGTACCATGAAGACATTTATAAGTCAGAAGTAATATTTTATACACAATACGATACTTGATAGGCAGCCAGTGCAGATCACGGAGAGTTGGAGTTATGTGATCATGTTTGCGTGAAAGAGTGATTAATCTTGCAGCAGAGTTCTGAATCCTTTGAAGCTTGTTTATCTGCGAATTTGGAAGGCCGTGTAAAAGACTGTTACATTGATCTAAGCGACATGTAATAAATGCATGAACCAGCATTTCAGTTGATTTTTTGTCGAGAAACTTTCTAATCTGTCCAATACGATACAGAGCAAATGAAGCAGAACGGCATATGTTTTTGACAAAGACATCCATTTTCAAATCATTCTGAACAATGACTCCCAAATTGCGAGCACTCTTTACTGGTTCAATCAAAGAGTCACAGACATGAACTTGTTCACAAATATTTAAGGTTAAAGTTGTATGTTCCGATCACTTTTTTGGGGCTATGATTTTTTTCTTCACATCAAGATATTTTGATATCAGAAGAATCCCCATATTTTTCTCATTATGTCTGTAAAATCTTAGGGGCCAGAAATATTCAATTTAGAAATTATAGGCCACAATTTGAAGAATTACTGCCAAAGGTGGTTAACCACCAGCCAGTTAGTGTACTACTCAATGAATGGGCAACTTTTTGTGACCTTGTGCTTCTAAAATAAGAACCATTGGAGTTATGCAACTCAAACTTTGGAATGTGACAATTTTAAGGATGACCTTCCATGTAAAATAGAAAACATCAAGTTGAAAATCAGGGCCAGCAATCAGAACATCTACCTTTAAAGGTAGATGACCCGATCACATTTTCATAACACAGATTTTTCTCAAACATATGGAGATTTTCATATCATATTCATATGAAAGATCATATTTTTCTGATTAACATACTGAAATTTAACGGTCCAAATCAGTATGATTACGAAGAAATCGGTGAAATAACTTTGAATTACCGCGAAAAGTGGTAACCACCAATATAGTTTGTGTACAACTCAATGGGCACATTTCACGGCATCTTGTGCGTCTAAAATAAGAACCATTAGAGTTATGCAACTCAAACTTTGGAATACGACTTTTTTGAGGATGACCTTTCATGTCGAATAGAAAACTTCAAGTTGAAAATCGGAACATCTACCTTTAAGTTATGCGTATTAGGTTATGTGATCAAGCAAATGGGACGGAAGGTTAACGACGGATTAAATTCAATAAATGATATTTACACTGGAGTTAACTTTCCAACTCCAGTGGTTTAAGATGAAATAATTTAGTTCCAACGTGTGATGAACTTTCTGGGATCGTGTACATGATCATGACCATTAACCCTAACGTTCTTGAGTACTTCAAAGTGCTACAGGCAAACCTATCTCCAAGCGCATGTGCGGACGGTTTTCGATGAGATAGTCAACCGAGCCTAAATAGGGAGCGTGGTATACTGCGCGAACGAGTAGCTGAGGGCCGTGGCTTGCATAGGGGGTCCAGGTTTCGGGTAGTACCCGGATCAATCACCAATCGGGTCGGGGTGATTTATTTGTCCACTTTTCTTCAAAAATTGAGCTATCGGTTAAAAACCTGGTTTGGGGGTTAGGGTTAATCCACCACAGCAGGTCTCTTCTGTGAAGATAAGGCTTATGCAGTGGTAAAAATAAAAAGGCTGGGACCACATGGACAGTTTTTTCTTTCTTGATCCCATCATCCCATGAAAACTATGTATATATGCTTTAAAGTTTTGGAATCTTAAAACGTCTCAATCCCGAATACACTTAGGCCTAAAAAAAAAAGGTTTGATTGGCGTAACCCGACCGACCCTATTTTAACCCCCGACCCTAAACAAATTTTTTTAAATTTTTTTAAATTTTTTTTCATTTTTCATTTTATTTTTTTACATTTTTTTTTTTAATTTAAATTTAAAACAACAAAAAACAAAAAACAAAATTGTGTGTGAGAAAAAGAAATAAAGACAGTGAAAATGTGTATTTGTGCCATTTGTTTATGTCTGTATGGTATATGTGTGCTGGTATATAAAATTTCATAGACGTTTTACAGATTTTAAAAAAAGAAAGAAAAAAAAAGGGAAAAAAAGAAATCCGACCTACCTACCCTATTTTTTTTCTCTATGTTACGCCAATCGAACTTCTTTTTTTTAGGCCTTACCAGTCAACTTCCTGTATGGTGTTTCATCTGGCTTTTCAGTTTCCATTACATTCTGATAGTGAAAAGGTTTGACAGCCGCTGCTCCTGCTGATGCTTTGGTTCGTCTTAAACATCCCGTTGTTAAGCAACGTTGCCATAGTAATTTGCTACTAATATTCCACGCCATCTAGATGATCTCCCTATGGAGTATAAATTGAATTTAAATGAACATCAGACATCAGAATTAGGGGAGATGGGGGTTAGTTGGAACATTGATATTTCTTTGAAGCATAAATGAATTCTTAGTATTTCCAACAACTACCATTAGCTGCCTTTAAGCATCCACCATAGGCAGCAGGGTTGACACTAAGCCGGTTAGGTGTAGCCTGCACTCACGATTGCTGACCGACACTCTAAAAAAAAAGGGTAACAAAACCGGCACTCTAAAAAAATATTATTATTATTATTATTTTTTAAATTCTAATTTTAAACAATTTGTGGATAAAATCATTAAACTGTAAACTGCCTCATAAAACAAAGAAATTATGTGGCAAGAACCCTCAAAGTGCATTAAAAAAACCTAAAATACCATTAAGAAGGCCTCTGGACCCCATGCCATGATCCACTGCACTTCGTTCGCTACACTTACTCTGTTCACCGTCAGTAAAGCACTAAATTTTGGCTAGTGACAACACTGATAGGCAGCTACAATGTACTATCATAATGCTATGGACGAAATTCAAACTATTTCCATGTGAGTGTGTTTTGTTGTTGTTCACGGAGCTGCTTCCAAATATGTGAACAACTATATACAGTCATCAAAAAAAGTAACAATACAGGTAATAAATGTGCTTTTAACTCTAAAAATATATATCCTACCTAGAAATATTAAATCATAAAGTTGTTGAAAAATTTATCTTCTTCAATATGAGATATTGCACGCTAGGATCGGTTGAATATTTAAGAAGCGACAATCCAAAATGTAAGGTAAAGTCACAATTTCAAATTCACATTTTACATTTCAACACGGGGGAGAGAATGACATGTAGCGTGTGTGTGGCGTATTGATCCATCAGAACAATACGGCTGACTGTCCAACCTGCGCATGCATCCCTCAATTGCACTACCGGTAATCAATAAGGTACCCGTATCTGGGTCCGCGTGTAGAAAATAAAAATGTGAAAATGAAAATCGGACTTCTCCTTACATTTTTGAGTGCCACTTCCTCAATAATCACCCGATCCTAGCGTGCAATAGCTCATATTAAAGAAGACAAATTTTTCAACAACTTTATAATTTGATATTTTTAGGTAGGCTATATATTTTAAGAGTTAGAAGCCCATTTATTACCTGTATAGTTACTTTTTTTGATGACTGTACATGAATGCGTGTGACGATTTCAAGATTGACCAGTCATGATGTGCGGTCAACTATAGAAACCGTCCAGTATGCGCTTCCGGGTTTCGCATAAGCATTTGTGGAATTATGTCCATAGCATTATGATGCTGACAGAGATACTACCAACGATGGTAAATTTATCATATTCCTGAAAGAAATCTCAATATTCCAACGTAAGTGCGGAAATCCGCAAGACGCTCATGGTGCATTAAAGGCATATTATGTGATCTTTTCCAGAGAGCGCCATCTATTCATTATTTTTTTTAGAAAGTAGATTTTCTTGCAGATTTATATTTCTGATCATAAATCATACATACATTCCAAGTTACAGACGATACGATTCCTAATTACCTCAAAATCATGGTTTTAGAGTGAATTTAGAGTGAAAATAATAAACTGTCGGATTATCCGACAGTTTATTTTCACCCTAAAATCATGATTTTGAAGTAATTAAGAATCGTATCGCCCTGTAACTTGGAATGTATGTACGATTTATGATCAGAAATGTAAATCTGCAAGAAAATCTTCTTTCCATTTTTTTTCGATGTTGAGGGCGTTCCCTGGAAAGATCACATAATATACCTTTAAGAGCCACAAACCAGCAGGAAACAATAATAGTATCAAGAGAGCATAATCATAAACAACATAGGGACTGGGGGGAACTCAGGGGAACTCAGCAAATCTCAACCAAAAAAGAGAAGATGGGCAATTCTGTAAATAAAGGTAAACCACAGGCCAAATCAAAATATTAACTCTCATTCACTGAAAATTTTTCAACCTGATTTTGGTTTTAATGGCAACTTCAGGGTCACTACAAGACTTTATATCTGATACATACTTGTGATGACATTGTGCAATGTTTTGTCGCAGAGAGTCAAACAACAGATTTTGGGGTAATAATAACAGTGGGGTCGGACGTACATTTGTGAATTATGCAAATTTTCAACATGATGAAACACTGTACTCAGTGAATGAATGAGCCATCAAACTATCATGGATACAGTAGAATTTCTCCTCTACCCCATTCACTGCACGTACAACGTGCAGGTCTATACAGTGAGTGTCAGTTCGCCGTGATTCGGAGATTCACATTACGCCGTTGGTCCCGTGTATTCAGACGATTCACCCTGAACACGTTAAAATAGTTGCAGACCTTATTGTAAAGAGTAGGGGATCATCCTGGGTCTGTTACCTGTACAAAAATCACAACCTCTAGGTTTCAGAGGGCTTCCAGTTTAGCTAGAATGCAGCTGTTATAGGGAGTTAACAAGCAATAAGCAATAAGTAAACAGTATCAACACTTATATAGGCTGATACAGGGCCTTAGCCAGGATTTGAAAGTTGGGTGTCCAAAATGGGACCAAAATAAAGTGGAGTTAAGCAGCACGAGCGGAGCGTCCACATGCCTGTGTAAATTGATCGCATCAAATCAGTCCAAATTTAAAATATGGCACACAAAACAGTGTTTTTGACATAAAATAGTATACCCACCTTTTGTGGTTTAAATTGTGAACAAATATTCAAACATTCAAGAAGTGGTATCTGTTATGGCCAGAGCCGCCCTTATGTCAAACCAAAGTGACACAGACAAAGCGTCTAATGTCAACAAATCATCAAGGCCTTTTATGTGGGTTGATGCTTTTATTTCAAGGATGGCATCGACGTCCCCTTCACATAGTGGTTTAACAATATCTAGTTCATCTATTCCTCATACAAGATGGTCCAGCACTGTCTGCATTCTCTGCCATTTTATTTTACAAATTTTGTCACCAGAAGCGAACCAGTTTGCCATGTTTCTTCAACAACACTATAATAGCCTCTCAAACATTTGTTACAAATATTTTGGGACACAGAGTAGGGTGATTTGAAGCCATGCTGGCATTCGCATTGCGCAACACAATTGTGCATGTTCATGTAAAAAGAGTATCTATGTAGAAGTAGAAGTGACGTGGAGTGATTTAGTGTAGTGCGCCTTATCTTAAAGGGACATTAAGTGGTGTTGAAAAGTTTAAATGTTTACAAATTTACTTCAGAATTCATGAAGAACATTAAAAATCGCCATTATTGTTGTTTCTACTAACAAAAAACACAGCAAAACTAGATTTAAACAATATCATCGCTATTTATTGAAAAACGCCCTCTATGCAAATATGGTTCGCGTTATGTATCAGGCGTACTGCACGGGGATACTGTCGGACGTAAAATGCTGGTCCCGCGGGATAAGCATTTTTTGAATCGACGTTTTCTTGTACAAAAAGAGCTGATTTTTCTTAATCCTTATAGGTGTAAGTTCATACATGTAATACAATTATAAAAATAAACTAATCTCAGTTTTTATCATAATTGAGGGCGCTGCCTCCAACACATCTCTTAGTGTCCCTTTAAGTTAAACACAGCCTGTGTAACCACTAATTGACGTTAAAAGAGCGATGAAATGTTCGTGATAAAACGATCGATGAAATGATCGTGATAAAACGATCGATGAAATGTTCGTAATAAAACGATCGATGAAATGTTCACGATAAACTCATCGATGAAATGTTCGCGATAAACTCATCGATGAAATGTCCGCGACTAAATCATCAATGAAATGTTCATGATAAAACGATCTAATTTCTGATCATAATTAAACACTGAAAATGTGACGCATTTCTGGAATTTAATTGATGAAATGTTCGCGATAGAATGGTTGATGAAATGTGCGCGATGAAATGGTCGATGAAATGTGCACGATAGACTGGTTGATGAAATGTTCGCGATGAAATGATCACTATTAAAAACCGAAAATGCGTTCCATAGGTAGAGTGGATGGAACTTGCGAGTAGCTTTACATAGGTTCATGGCATTGTCTGGGGTCCGCCATGATTTTTCCCCTGAATGACTCGCCATCCCACTCAACTTTTGTTATTATTATTTCCTGCTATTAATACACAAAATATAAAACAAAAAGTAGTACAATGAAATTCTAAGTTCAGCTATAGTTATAATTTTAATTAGATAATGAACTTCTAGCGCTGTAATGGTAGATGGAAACATTTCAGAACCATTTGATGTCTCCACAGGAGTTTTGCAGGGAGATGTTTTGGCTCCTTTTCTATTTGTTATATTGGTCGACTACCTACTGAAGAAGGCCACATCAGAGCTAGATTCTGGAGTCTTAACACACCCTCATCGCTCCAGTCATCACCTGGCCAAGTTGCTAAATGACTTAGATTTCGCTGATGACATTGCTTTGTTGGAATCTTCAATTCCGCGGGCACAGGACCAGTTAGCCAGAACAGCGGCGGCAGCAGCTGACCTCGGCCTCATCATTAGCACACCTAAGACAGAGTACATGACTATTTACTGCAACCCCCATCCAACACTTCAAGTCTATGGTGATCCCATCAACCATGTGTCAGATTTCAGATATCTTGGCTCTATGATGGGATCTGGTTCAAGCGACCTTAAAAGAAGAAAGTCACTGGCTTGGTGTGCTTTTTGGAAGCTGGAACGCCTGTGGAAGAGTCCCAAAATACCCATCTCAAATAAAGTGAAGTTGTTTAACACCACCTGCATTACTATTCTGTGCTATGGCTGCGAGTCATGGGTGATCTCTCAAGACGTGGAAAATAAAATCAATGCCTTTGCCACCTCCTGCTACAGAATAATGCTGAATATTAGGCGGATTGACCACATCCCAAACACCAGCGTTTACGCCATGACCAGCACTGAGCCACTTATTCATTTGGTAAGGCTACGGTCGTTGAGATTCCTTGGTCACATCGATATGCTCTATACGAGGGGCATTCAGTAAATAATGAAAGTGATCATGGTATGGGATGCATGAGTGATTCTATTGAGGGGATAATGTGATCAATACAAAGTATGAACCTTCATCTTTCAAACAGTACAGTTTTGGATTTATAAGTGTGAACTATGACGTCATAGCATTGTCTCAAAGTAAGTACACTTGGGACACTACTTTATCAGTTATTTGGCGGGAAATTTGAATTATTTGTATGAAACATGTGATAAGAAGATTGCATAACATGACACCAGAAGCAGGTAAATCCCATTTTTTTTCACGTAAGTATGATAAAAAGACAATAACTTAAATCCCTGTGTAATTTGATGTATGTAGTATAGGAGTAAAAAGTAAGGAGAGGCAATCGAATAAAAAGTATACAAATATCAGTATTTCAAATAGCCAATTTTCATTGAAAAATGCCCAGTCAGCGAATCACTAATATTGTGGAAAATCAAACAATTTATGAACGAGAGCATCAATGATGCAGAAGCTCAGCTAGCGACAAGCTATAAATTTCATGTATCCATTAGCAGGGGTCGCATTCTGACACGTCTGCGAGTCCTAGACCTCTCACTTTCTTGTAGTGACGCGTCAGATCTCTAATTGGAAAGACTGCGGGTCCCGATCAAAATTGAAGGGACCCCTTAAATTTGACGATGTATGGAAATGGAAACCTTAAGAAATTCTGTAAATTACATATCCATCCTTTGCTCACAATATAAATTCATTAAAACTGTCCGTAAAAATGTAAAATTTTCAAATACCCAAACTTCAGGACCCCTCAATTTTGTTGGGGACCCCTTAAATTTGTTTTTTTGAAGTCCTACAGGGTCCTGAAAAAAGTCATGAGACCTATTACATTTTTGATCCAGCGCTATCCCTGTCCATTAGTGACAAGCTGTCAATTTCATGTATTGGATAGATTAGGTCCATAATGTATTGGTTGAGCTATGAGGTGTTTTCTTTAAAAATATTTTTAAAACTCAGTAAATCACCCAATTTTATCATTATAAAGTTTTGGATCCAATGTCATTCACACTTGAACAGCTCAAAACATAATAATGTATGCACAAAAATTATCATTTTTTATATGTTTACCGCTTATTTTACAACTTGACCTCAGATGACATTTGACCATAAAAGGTGACCTTAATAGGTGACCTTTGACATATGAATGATTAAATAAATAATTAGACACAAAAAACAATGTAAATAAACCTCAAATACATCATTTTAGGACTCTGATGAGCTTTTACATTGCCTCTAGATTTTATAGTCTGTTATATCCAGTACCCACTGGCATGACTGGCTTGGTAAATTAAATTATGCCTACCTACACTGGCGAATTCTGCAACTTTTCAGCATTTTACTCAGAACTTTCAATGGATATTTCAACTTAATGTGCACTTTTTAATTCTGCCGATCCCCAAGGATAGTTTAGGGGGCAATGTCTTGCTACACGTCCCGTAACTCAAGTGCGCATGCTCAAACCAATTAAAATATGTTGTAGCTATACACAATTTATTCTTTATCGTTATAGTAAGTGTACATACAGGGTGAGTCAAAAAGACTGCAATAGTGGAAAGAAGCCATTTTGTTTTCAAAACCAAAATGAATTTTAAAACTTTTTAAATGTTGCAAGAATGATGTATTTAATCCTAACTTTGTGTGAAAAAATGAAGTCGATCGCATTTTCCGTTTGTCTTTGGTGAACATTTTGACCGGTGCACCCATTTTACACGTTTGTCCACGAGATACCCAAAATATCCATCAGATCGCAAAATGTGTCTCTCATTCTCATTCAAAAATTTGGAAACTTGAGTTCATTTGTGATGTTATTGGAATTTGATGCATCCTTTTTTGTTTACAGGTGAGTTAGCATAATCAATTATAATCGTACCCATGCAATGAAAGCGTATAATGTTCTAAATTTTAATAAAAAACTGAAATTTTCAATTTTCTTTGTTGGCGGTATATTTAAATATGAAAATGCAATGTGTGCCATTTCAAATGAAAATCACTCACAAACGAAAAATGCGATCGACTTAATTTTTTCACACAAAGTTAGGATTAAATACATAATTCTTGCAACGTTTAAAAAGTTTTAAAAATCATTTTGGTTTTGAAAACAAAATGGCTTCTTTCCACTATTGCAGTCTTTGTGACTCACCCTGTACTTCAATCTCGTTGGTTAACACGTATGAAATCTGATCCATATCGTGTAAACAACAAGTCAAACCACACGATATATTCCCATATCGTCGATTAACTGCGTTACCAGATGGTGCGAAATGATATTACGTGTAAAGCGATTGCTTTGCGTCTGTGGAAGAGTTGCTTAAAATACGAATAAAATGGCGGATGATTTAAATGCAACCGAGTCGATTTCTGTTACATTCTGAGGCCGAAATATACCGCAAAAAGGTCTAACCCACGCCATAAAATAAATGATCTGCATATATAACCTAACCAGACATGTTTTGGGCCATATCACATTCGGCATGCGGCCTCATGTGATATGACATGCCAAACCATAGGTATTTTTCCGTATTGTGTGAACATGCAGGGGATAACTAATAGTACGGGACGTGAGGCAAGATATAGCCGTTTAGGGAGTGTTCAGAAATACTTGGGGCCTGGGGGGTGGCCAACTCGCAGTTTTGGGTTTCTGAACTTTTTTGACGTAGCTAGGTTATTCATATTGGGGGCGAGAAATGAGAAAGAACCAACAAGACTGTTGTGAGTCAAGAACTGTGCAATTTTTTTTGACTTTACACCTACTTTTGGAACGATTGAGGTACATTTTTGCCCCGGTGGTTTCAGTCAACATTGACTTTGGGTACGCATGATCGTTCCAAAACTCGCGGAAAAGGGCGGTTTTCTGTATCATGTCCGCGGACATTCCGCGAACATACCATGTCCGCGGACATTCCGCGAACATTTTATGTCCACGATTTTCCTAAATTAGGGGTGCTTTTTGAAGCTATGTCCGCGACAGGGCTGGAAAAGATGCAAGGTTTCCCTGCAAGAGAAATTTGATAAAGTTGGATTTACCGCTGGTTTAGCGGCGGAGAGGGCGGCCCCCCATAGAACCATAAAGGGCACATGCAATGCAAATACAAGTGGTGTGATTTGAGTCAAGTCTACGAGGAGGGACCAGAAATCATTCAATATATGTGCTAGTTGATTATGACATCAATTGTGGAACTATTGATAGCTCTGTGAGTACTATGAAAAGAAAATTCCAGGTGACTGGTTTGAATCTATTCATGATACTCACTGATAATCAATATACCACAAATGATGTCATTTGTGGCGTGTTCATTTTTCTGGCCCTGTTTATTGTAATGGAATGTCCCACAAAGACTTGTAGCAGGATTATCATCCCTTTTCCTGTGCCCTTTAAGCTTTTTGGAAAATTAAGGTCCAATTGATGCCATGGTGCATCATATTATGGAATATCGGCTGTATAATGCCTAATACTCTTAAAAAAAAAACTCTTAAAAAATAAAAATAAAAATAAAAACATTTTTAGGGGGGGGGGGTAGGGATTTCCTGCGATATGGCAACATTTCCCGGCACAAGGAGCTTGCCGATTTGCCCTCTTTTTCCTGCCCTGGTCCGCGATTTCCCTAAATTAGGGGTGTTTTTTGAAGCTTTGTCCATGTTTTCCAAAAATAAGGGGTCATTTTGAAACGTATGTCCGCGATTTAACCAAATTAGGGGTGTTTTTTGTAGAGGTTTATGTACGCGAAGAAGAAAATAAAATAGAATGTCCTCGTTTTTCCCGCAAATAGAGGGACTATATATAAAGTGTCCTTGGAATGGTGAAAAAGGGGGGTCATTTTCAGGCAAAATGTCCGCCTTTTAGTACGAAAAAGGGGGTCAAATTGGCAAAATTGTCCGCGAAACACCTTCAAATAGGGGGTATTTCAAGATCCTGGAACAATCATGTGTTACCCCTCTGAATACGAAGAGAGAACACCAGGATTTTTTCATCTGTGTACTTTTGACCATCATAATTCCATGATTCCATTCAATATTATTTAATTATTATATTAAACAGTTGTAATTTTATCTATACCAACACTTCACAACAAGGTCATGGCCGAAATTTTATAATACAGTGTAGCTATTGATATACTGTAAAAGCTGAAATTTTGGCGGCGGTTTTATTTTGGCGAAAATTATGACACGCCAAAATAATGTTTTCAACATTCATGCAGTGCATCCAGATGGTCACCCACGAAAAAAACAATTCGCGAAATGTCTATGATATCAAAATGTGCGAAAATATCTGTACACAAAAATATTGGCTTTTACAGTAGCACACATTGTCTGCTGGTACAATGGATTGACTGATAAACAGTCATTATATTGTCCATTGTTATGTTGATTAAGAAGTGTGACAGTAGCAATAATTGTTTGTTTGGGCAAGCTTTTGAAGACAGGCAGTGGTATAAGGCAACAAAGAAAAAATGTTTGTTTGTCCATAGAGGTCCAAAAAAGGTAGGGTCTGTAGGTTGGATAATTTTAATTTTTTTAATTTTTTAAATACGGATATTGTATTTGGGAATATAAATTTGGCATGAATACTGTGAATGATAGTCATCCAAACACAAAACACATCACTTTGATAGTATTGAACTTTTTTTCATGAGTTTGTTAGAATTGAAATCCTGCTCGGACAGATTGTCTGTATAAAGTTGCAATATTGTAGTACTGGTTGCAACACTCGGTCAAAGGGTATTTTTTGTAACAAATTTGCAATGCGCAGATACCGTGAACATGTTGTCGGTCGCCGCCATTTATTATGATAGAAAATTTGCAAAAAGTGAAATAACATAGTGGTGATGTTCTGTTAGATATATATACGTGAAAGTATTACTAAACCTATTTTTTCCCGAACTAACAAAAGAAATGTTTTATATTATGTTGAAATCAGCTTACAGCGTACGAAATTAGGAATAAGACGGTCCTTTGGCCATTTAAATTGCTCAAAAAAAGTTATTTTAAAAAAATAATAGAAAATAAAAAATAATATGGTCGGCACCAAGGTACATGGTCGGTCGGATGTGGACAAACAAACAAAAAAGTATTCTTGGCCTAAAGGAACTCCTGTTTGTTTTGAATTTGACACAAGCTCAAATAATGATCAACAATTTCTTGATGCACCCCAGGATGCTTCACTTTCATCACATGACCAGATGACCTTCAGTTGTTAATTACTTTAACACATGTGTGACACTGTTTGTTCTGGTGATATTAAGCCCTGCTAATACTGTAGGGGCGCTAAGCATTATGGGGTACATCAAGAAATCTTCTTTGAATAATGATAGTGATAAATGACTTGCCTTGCATGTGCTTGCTTGACCTGGACGAGTTTCAAGACACCCTAGTTTTTTGGTTAAACCTTTAATAACATTTTAACGCAAGTGAAAAACGTCAGGAAATGCATCTCATATGTTGTATCGTAACATATCTAGAAGATATGCCGAGTCACTTTTTTAAATGTTTTATCTGTTTTGTCTTAATTGCCATTTTCTGGGCCATTTTTACTTCCTAGCGTTTAGAAACTCACCATGCTATCACTGACCTTTCGAACGTGATAATAAGAGCCTCATCCTACTGTAGTAGGCTGAGCTAAAAATCCAAGCAATTAACCAGTTTGGGAGATTCCATATGATAGTTAACTAATTTTCTGAACTTATTCGCATGAAACCTGCTGAAAATGTGCGCATGCGCAGACGGCAGATCATTTTGAACAGGGCCACAAATGGCTAAAATCAAGAAATTTACCAGATAAAAGCTTACTGTGCCTTCAAATTCTAATCAGAAATAATTAAAAATGCTTAAATCAATGTGTTTAAATATTGTGATAGTCAAAATAAAGATATACATGAATGTATCAATCAAAGATGGCTGCCACAACCTCTCTTATTACTGTTATGGGGGCGCACCACCAAATCACTCCGCATTTATGTAATAACGAAATTCGGTTAATGAAGTTCTAACATTGAAGTCACGATTTTAATAAGAAGATAGGCTTGTAATTGCACGATATTCGGTAATATGATTGAGATATAAGTTAAGATTATATAACCAACAAATCATACTATTTTGAAAACGTTAAGCTAAAATAGGCACGCGGATGTTCACGACAGCCGATACCCAAATATGAGTGATGTGTATCATTGAAAATAGGGTTGCGGCGCTATTTGTCGCTGTAGCGGGAAAAGTCAAGGGATAGGACCATGTTTTGACCGGTGATTTAGAGAGTTGAGATAATTTTCCGTATTTTGAGAGCAAACAGTGTCTCTCAAGTACTGCAGAATATTTCAAAATATGACCATGAAAATGACTCTAAACACGTCTGAAAATGCGCCGCGTATAATTTACGGAGTGTCCCACGCATAAATATTCAACAGAGTTTTCCAAATTTTGGTAAAATATTCAAAAAATTGAAGACAAATGCTTGAATTTGATATCAAACACTATATCTCAAGTTTTGCAGAAAGCGCCACAATAGCACCGTGAACATGACTGTCAACACTCAATTTTCATGAAGCGTATATTTGGTGGTGCGCCCCCTTATCTTTAGAGCTACTATATATGTATTGTTAAAGTAATCGTCACATAATTTCAATGGTTTGAGGACATTTTATGAACAGCTCCTTCTGAAATCCCCCCTATTATTGCTTTACATCCCACACAAATTTACTAAATTATAATCCCTCCATTGTTCTTTATCCTTTGTTGTTTTCAAAGGTATATTATTGCGGATTTTGCTAAATAAAAGCGCATTTGAGATGGTCCCTTCTTATTTGCGTTAAGGAATTCAGGTCTAAAAAATAATGTCAAGCGGAGTAAGTGTGTGTTCTAACTATGTGCCAAGTGTTATCTGTTTTTATGCTTGCATTGCCGAGATATACGCAAATGTATCGATCAACCCATTTTCAACATATTACATATCCAGCCAAATAATTGACAGATTTCAGTCAGTGTCTGAAACCTATTGTGTTTATGTTAATGACATTACATAACCAAAGGTATCTAACATTCCAAAAGTGTATTGTTTGAAAGACAAAGGTTCATACTTTGTATTGATCACATTATCCCTCAATAGAATCACTCATGCATCCCATACCATGATCACTTTCATTATTTACTGAATGCCCCTCGTACTTACCAACACATGGCAAAAGGAGACCAGGTCGACCACGCACTTCATACCTTACATATGTAAGACAATTACTGGGGGACAAAGAAGGTGCAATCCAAGAAAAACAGATTGCCGCACTTGCTACTGATCGTCGTGCATGGAGAAATCTTGTAGTCGCCTGCTCTGCAGCCGACGGATGATGATGAATGAACTTCTAGATTACAAATAAGAACTTGTAAAATGTCAAACAAGTCCTCTCACCAATCATATATTATTTTAAAATCAAAACAAACTAGGCTGGGAAAATACAAACAAACTAGGCTGGGAAAATACTTGAACACTACTAGGGATGTTCACATCATTGACTATTGAGGGCAACATTTTTTTGGAAAAAAGTTGACCAAAATATGTAGAAAACTCCATGTTTACCTCTTTTAAATACAGCGATGTAGTGCGATGTGGCTAGGGTGTATTCACTGATGTCTACATAACCCCACACAAGCAACTAGACATCATGAAAGTAAACCCTTAATTACCTACAATGGTTTTAATATGTGCATGACTTGCCCAGTTTTCAGCATATGAGGCAAACTACTTTTGGTTATAACTTTTTGTTATTATTCAGCCTGCAGACAAGGTTGAACCATCATTTTTTATTGTAAAGTACTTAGTTTCCATGTAATTCATTTTCAAAGAGATAATTTTATTTTCAAAATTTTATGAACATGCCTAAAGTCTAACTAGGCTGGAAAAATCAAAATACTTAACAAACTAATAGTTCTATAATCAAAACAAATAATTCTCGATCATTTCAAATAATTCCCTCGCGTACATGCGACATCTGCGTGACCATAGGCATAACAGCGCTGCGCGACTGTAGTTTTGGAATGCATTGCGTCCGAGACCGCATCAAACCTTGGGATGAACGCGAGCGTTCGGATCACGACGCTCTGATTGACAATTGTTTGTTTTGATTATATTTATAGTCCTCTACCGCCGGCACATTTTAGGACTTAGAACAAAGTCCAACAAGCTATTGAATTATGGCAGGGTTAGAGGTTAAAATGAAGAAAGATTTTTTTTTTTTTTAAAAACATACATTACATGTCATGCATGTAGATTGTAGTCATAAACCGATTCACCAAGTGGGCTAAATCTATGAGACTTTATTATTTATATTTATAAGTCGATATAACTGCATGAATCCTCAGGAGTAAACAGGCGAAGTCATGCTTTCTCCAACCGCTTGTTTACCCTACAATACATAAATAACTTATTCATGAGTCAATGATCGTTTTCTAAAGGTTGAGGGCGACTGCATGTACAGATGCATGTTGGGTAAGTTGTTTGATGTTTGGCGGGAAAGGTGTGATCATATGAGATGATCAGTCATTGACCGTTTTCTAGTCAGCATTTTCGCACGGTTTAGTTTTATTGCTCTGATAGATAGGTGTTAGTAGTTGAGTTTAGTTAGCTTTGAAGATGAATCCGAACATAGCCGGTCCGTCTCAAGATTCAGGATCTTCACCATCATCACCAGTGGTTTCAACCCTTTCTCTAGAAGGGTTAACCTCATTGATTAAGGCAGCGGTTGCGGATTCTACCAAAGACATCAAATTTGGGGTGAAAGAGTTCATCAACACGAGAATCGCTGAGACAAAGAAAGAGGTGATCGAATCGACCCAGTCTACCATCAAATTTAAAGGAAATTGTGTCCAACACGATTTTAATCTCCAGCAGAAGGATCACGTAGATTTTGTGCTGGAGAATCTCAAGAAAGGATTGGCGTCGAACACAGACATCGAACACTTGGAGGCAGCTTCCAAGGAGATAAAATCAAGAAACAAGCTGATCAAAATAGCGGATCGTAATCCTGAGCTGGGTTGGAAAGTTGTAGACGAATATCAAGCAGAAGAGTTAGCTGATGACAGCGATGACGAGAGAAGAATTAAACGGGCAGTTAAAGCAGCTATGGTCAAACAACAGAAGCCAAAGGGGAGGAAAACAACGAGGTTTTCGCCCTACAGACGCCCTGAGAATGTTAGTGGCAACCAGTCTAATTTTCGTGGCTCTGGGTTCAATCAGCAATCCTGGCAGCAGGTTAATCAAGGTGGATATAACCGCCCCAACCAAGGGGGTAATTTCCAAGCCCGACAGCCAGGTCTATGCTTTGCCTGCGGAAAGCCAGGTCACTATCGCAGAAACTGCCCCACAACCAACTTTGGTAGAAAAACCGATCACAGTACAGATCGCCAGTAGTTCGTCTGCAGATACAGGTGTGTGAATGTGTTATTAATAATATTACACGGGTGTTGTGTGAATTATATTATATGTCAGTTTGTTGATAATACAAAAATTATCCTTGTCTGATTTTACAGCATTGAAAATATACCTGAGACGAATAGTCTCAGAATAGAAAGATTGACAGCAATCGGTTTTTACGATTATATTGATGTATTGATTACATTATCAGATAAATCAATCACGGCATTGTTTAGATTGTTCCGGCATTGTGTTAACAATTCATAATATAGATCATGTTTATAACATTAAAACTTTTTCAGGTTTACATCGTCCCATTTATGATCATCCTCCAGTTGATACCACGGCACCATGGTTACGTACATCAAATGCACGTCGTTTCGGGGGTTTTGATTTATCAGACGGGGGCGTACAGCAACATCGGTACGATGATGATTTTGTTATTCGTGATTATTATGATTATGAACAGGGCAGTTCCGATCCTATTATTTTCGGAAGGTTGAAATCTTGCCTCAGATTTTGGAACGATATTGGCGCGCCGATTGAGATAATTGATATTATTGAAAATGGATACAAAATTCCGTTTATAACTATTCCTCCACCAGTGTTCATAAATAACAATAGGTCTGCAATGGACAATTCTGACTTTGTATCTGAAGCGATTAACGCTTTAATATCTAAGAATCTTATCTGTGAGTTGTACGATTCCATACCACATATAGTTAATCCATTAACTGTTTCTGTGCAAAGTTCCGGAAAGAAGAGGTTAATTCTTGATCTGCGTCACGTTAATCATCATGTGTGGAAGCAGAAGATCAAGTTTGATGACTATCTGGTAGCGTTAGATTATTTCAGGAAAGGTTGTTTCATGTTTTCCTTTGATTTAAAGTCTGCATACCACCACATCACCATATTTCCAGATCACAGACAATATCTTTCATTTACATGGGATTTTGGTCAGGGTATGAGATATTTTGCTTTTCAGGTTCTTCCTTTTGGTTTATCCACAGCCCCTTACATTTTCACTAAGACTCTACGACCCATGGTTAAGCATTGGAGAGAACAAGGATTCTTCACAGTGATGTTCTTAGATGACGGATGGGGGTGTTCTCAAAATGTTTCAGACTGTAGTCACATATCTAATATTGTTAGAGATGATTTAATTCAAGCAGGTTTCATTCCCAATAAAGAAAAATCTATCTGGACACCAGTACAATCTCTAAGCTGGTTAGGAATCACTTGGGATTCTGAGAAAGGCTGCATACACATTACCGATAGACGCATTAATGACATTTTGTCATCAATAGATAGCATTCTTTCGTTATTCCCCAGAATTACAGCCAGACAGCTCGCGTCTTGTGTCGGTAGGATTATATCTATATTTCCAGTTTTAGGACCAGTTGTACAACTAAGAACCAGATTTTCTAGTATTTCCATATGCCAACGTATACATTGGGACAAGGTTTTCACAATCCCATGCGACAGTCCAGTAATTCAAGAATTATTTTTCTGGAAGAATAACATCAGAAATATGAATCATCGATCTGTGTTTGAATACTCTCTCCCACAAGTGTTTATTTATTCAGATGCTAGTAATAGCGGTTGTGGAGCCTGGGCTCAGTTTAACGAATTTGACAACATTATGAGATGTAATTTTTCATGGTCAGACACAGATAGACTGAAGAGCTCAACATGGCGAGAATTGAAGGGCATAGCTCTGGCGTTAGAATCGTTTAAACCAGCTTTGGTGAGAAAGGTAGTTAAGGTTTTTACAGATAACCAGGGCGTAGCTGCCATTCTCAAGAAAGGCAGTATGGTAATTGAATTACATTCTCTCAGTTCTGATATAGAGATTTTGTGCAGGGTATGGAATATAAATATTATAGCCCAGTGGATCCCGAGAGGAGAGAACGAAATAGCAGATGGTTTAAGCAGAGAGATAGACTGTGACGATTGGGGTGTTTCGCATGAATTTTTTCATCATATAGACCGCTTATGGGGACCACACACTGTGGATCGTTTTGCCGATCATGTGAATTACAAAGTTCCAGTTTTCAATTCTAGGTACTCGTGTCCGGGATCCAGCGCTGTGGACGCCTTTTCTTCTTCTTGGGAGAAAGAAAACAATTGGCTGGTTCCCCCCATAAATCTGATTCCCAAAGCATTAAACCACGTCAGAGCGTCTAAAGCTGTAGCATCGTTGCTGGTACCTGTGTGGCCTTCCGCTAGTTTTTGGCCATTACTCTTCTCTAAATATAGTCCTCTATCTGTAATGGTTACCGATTCTGTTTCTTTTCCGAATTCTACAGACATTTTTGTTCATGGGCGAAATCATAAGACCATTTTTGGTTCACGACTTTTCAAGAGTTCTGTCATATGCGTTAGACTTGACGGATCTTTGATGCACCCACGAGTACAATACTCAGATTGAATTTGATATATTACGTTAACACTGGTTTAATATATAAATAACGCACACAGGTGCAGTGATACCGAATGTTTTTAAAATGTGCTCACTGGTGCAGTGAGATTGAAATTGATCTAAAATGTGCACACTGGTGCCGTGATTTAGACATTGTATTACGCTGGTTTATGCATAAGGTACACTGGTGCTTCCGGTTTAATAGATTTTGATATAATGATTGAATAATTGTTTAGTACACGGTTGCGTATTAATTGCAATCGGGTGACACACACTGGTGATAAGTCAGAAATACACGTATATATATAACACTGGTTATGATCATAGTTTGTATGTTTTCAATTAATTCTTTCAGAGAGAGTAAATACCAAGAAACACTTGGATTCATATTAGCATCTTCAAGAGCTCCTACCACGGTAAAGAGATACAAACATTCGGTGGCGACTTGGGAAGTCTGGTGTAATATCAACCACATTGACTTTAGAAATGCAGATCAGGAAGATATATCCAGGTATCTCATACATATGTACAACGAACACATTCCATATAGTTCTATTGAATCTGCTTTTTATGCTATTAAGTGAAATTTCGATTGTTCTTCGATTAGATCCATTAACAATCCTTGTGATGCTAAGTACATTCATTTGGTGTTGGACGGACTTAAGCGATTGCTAAGTAAACCTGTGAACAGGAAAGAGCCTATCACACCAGAGATATTATCTCATATTGTTCATACATTTAATAGTGATAATCTTAAGGACTATAGAGTTTGTTCTATGCTTTTGATTGCATTCGCAGGTTTTTTACGATATAATGAACTTGCCAGTTTGAGGTTGTGTGACGTTGATATTAACCCTTCACATGTGAAGCTTTTCATTGAGTCAAGCAAAACAGACCAATTTAGAGAAGGAGCATGGGTAGTGATTGGGGTCACAGGAAAACCCACATGCCCGGTAAACATGTTGCTTAAGTATTTAAATTGTGCAGGTGTGTCCGACTTATCTTCTCAAGATTTCCTGTTTAAACCCATCACTTTATTCAAGTCAGATAATACGTACAGGTTCAGAGCTGGGAAGCTGTCATATAATCGTTGTAGTGAGATATTAAAAAAGGCACTGGCTGATATTGGTTTAGATCCCAGCAGATATGGTCTTCATAGTCTGAGATCGGGTGGTGCGACTGCTGCGGCAGCAGCTGGCGTGCCAGACAGACTGTTCAGACGGCACGGGAGATGGAAGTCAGATTCCTCAAAGGACAGATGTCAAAGAGACATTGAATAATAAGATGTACGTATCTAATCATTTGGGTATTTAAATTTCATATATTATGTATGTTTCAGACTTTGTGGACAGAGGCTTGAGTTAGTTACATTATTTTTCTTGACATCATGAATTATGTGATATTTACAGCCTAGAGGGTTGCAAGAGAGTTATGTACCAGTTCATCAAATATGTATATTGATATTAGTTTATGGAATTAATTCCAGAGAAATGTGATTCTATATGTATATCTAGACATGGAAATAATCTGTTACTCTACAAAAGTTTTGTATGAAGTAACCATATTGTAAATATTGTTATGATTGATTAATGATTGAATTAGCAGGAGCATTGATAAATAAATATGTGTTCCTGAACTTGTGTCTTATCCATCCCGTTCTTTGAGTTGAGACGGGGGAGCACGTAGTGCTAGACATGAAGAACGGTGCTCCCCTATGGTATAGTATGTATGTTGTGTGTACCGTCTTGTTAAGTGTGCGTAATAAGCGCGAGTTAAGTTGAAAACAACTTAATCACGTTTGAGCGCCCAGCGCGAATTAGTGATTAATGATCGTTTTCTAAAGGTTGAGGGCGACTGCATGTACAGATGCATGTTGGGTAAGTTGTTTGATGTTTGGCGGGAAAGGTGTGATCATATGAGATGATCAGTCATTGACCGTTTTCTAGTCAGCATTTTCGCACGGTTTAGTTTTATTTTTATGGAACGTTTTTAATGGTGTATTTTAAAAAGTATTATCTTTTCAGAGTTCGGACGAGACAGGTTGAAACACTTTGGAAGAGGTTTGTTTTATGAAGGTATCGTAGTTGGGCGGTGGTAAGCATCTTAATTTAGGAGTTTTTTCCGGTAAGTTTGCTTTCGATTATTTCATTATTCTCTGGAACATTGCCAGCCTATACCTGCTGAGTTTATGATAGGCTGGTATACCGCCCTCTTTCGTGCGTAGTGCTAGACATGAAGAACGGTGCTCCCCTATGGTATAGTATGTATGTTGTGTGTACCGTCTTGTTAAGTGTGCGTAATAAGCGCGAGTTAAGTTGAAAACAACTTAATCACGTTTGAGCGCCCAGCGCGAATTAGTGATTAATGACCATTATTATATTATATTATTGAATTAAAATAAGCTTATTATTTTTATTACAACTTTTTTTGGCCTAAAAAGAGAGATGCACTCTCTACTCTAGCCTAATGTTTCACTTATTTACCAAATATCTAGTATTATAGCAGGTGATTGGTAGCAGCTATTGACAATATCTTGATCTCTTTCGTAGCAAAGACTTTGAAAGAGTCGGTTTTAGCACGAAAAACTGTCAAACTTTCAGACCGAGTTACATCTTTTCACCTTCAACCTTTGACACCACATATAATCAGGATGTCAGCGCAGGATGTCAGCCCTAGACATTTTGTGTTTCCCATAAATAAATATCCGTGAACTCGTATCAACGCAGATGAAAACTCGATGATTTTATGAACATTTAACCCGACATTGGAGAACTTTTTCGATTGTAAGCAGGTACATAGGTCATTCAGATCGTAAGCTATTATATAAGAGCAAAAATGAAACAAAAGGTTTTCGTAGAATGAATAAAACGATTGATTGATCTGTCGCAATAAACATTTCAATAAAATTGGTACCGAATTCCGCAGGTATGACTGAGTGACTCATTCGTTATCGACTATTATATTTCGAACTGGCTATTCCCAGTACGATACTGCGAATTATAACAGTTTGTCTACTATTCGCAGTACGGTTTACAGCCAATCACAAATCAGATACCCGGAAAATACCCGGATGTCGTTTGGTCCATCCCTCAAGCGTTCACTTTATTAAAATGTGCAAATATACAATGCTTTGGTCACTGGCACCTCAGAGAAATGAAAGTTTATTTGAATTAATTTACTTCAGAATTCAACTGAGATGAACATTAAAAATTTCCATTATTGTTGTTTCTACTAAAAAAAACCTCAGCAAACTGGATTAAAACAGTGTTTTAAAAATGTTGGAAATTGATAGACATGTAAAATGCTGATACAATTGCATTCGTTTATATGGTGAAAGGGAGACTTTTTCACATATTATGTATTGATGTAATGTAATTCCAGAAGTTTGTTTTGCAGTTGATTAAAATATTTACTCTATCCAGAATCCGGAACATGTTGTTTTATATTTCGTACAAGCTTTGACAATCAATTTGTTGTCCATATTAATTTTAGGCCAACATTAAACTGGTTTGGTTGTCCTCCCTCACCAACTTTTTGGGAACTGAGTTTACCCCCTCTCAACTACTAACAAGACCCTATTTTTTTTTAGGTTAGTAGTTTACTCCCTCTCAATTGCTATGAGACCCGGTAACTCTTTTGGCACCAACATCGATTCTAATGACATTTAAGAGGGGTCTTGTTAGCTGAGTTTACCCCCTTCTCAACTACTAACCTGAACACTAACTCTTTTGGCACAAAAATCAATATTAATTTACATTTAAAAGGTTGTATTGTTAGTCGGGTTTACCCCCCCCCCCCCCCCCCCCCCCCCCAGACCAACTAAACCTGAGACACTAACTCTTTTGGCACCAAAATCAATTATAATGACATTTAAGAAGGGGTCTTGTTTGTAGTATACCCACCCCCTCTCAACTATTAACCCTAACTTTTTGGCGCCAAAATTGATTAGGTTAGTTTAAGGTCACGAATTTTCCGCGTTGCGGAATTTCCGCAAAAATCGCGGAATTGAGGTTAAACGCGGAAAACGACATTTTGATGAAAAGAAGAAGAAAAAGATGCACACAAAACGTCCAAAACACAAAATTTATAAATAGTCTTGAATAAAACAATGTAAATATAAAAAACCCGATACGTAATAAAACAAAACAGACAATATTTAAATATAAAACTCCGCGATATAGAGGGTTGTCTACCGCTACAGTAATAATATGGTAAGCCTAAAATTCTAAAATTATGTTTTTTTTAGTAAAGTGTGTTTATTTTGGTTTTATAGATCGTAAATGTTAAGCTTTTTTTTGGGAAAATTACATCACAGAAAAATGCAAAATTTACAAAGCGGAAAAACGCGGAATTCAACATTTACAAAGCAGAAAATTCGTGACCTTAGGTTAGTTACCCTCTCTCAACCATTGTCAACTACTACGGTTTTTGGGTGCCAAAATCGATTTGAATGACATTTGATACCCAAAATAGAGTCAGCTCTGACTCTTGACTCATTTCATTAAAAAGAACAGTGACTTTATGTACGCATTTACAATGCTTGATAAATGTGGCGCCAAAAAGGGTTGACTTCCCTTAAAAGAGGACATAAATGTTAAAAAGTCATTTTAAACTGTTGCACTGTCGTACTGCGGATAAGCTAGCAACCCCTTTTTATTCGCAGTATCGTACTGCGAATAAGCTGTCAACCCCTTCTTATCGGCAGTATCGTACTGCGAATAAGCTGGCATCCCTTCTTATCCGCAGTATCGTACTGTGAATAAGCTGGTCAACCCTTCTTATCCGCAGTATCGTACTGCGAATAAGCTGGCAACCCCTTGTTATCCGCAGTATCGTACTGCGAATAGACCCTTCCATTATATTTTTATGTAGGCCTAGGTAGGTTGACCGCCACGTCAACACATCTGATTGAGTATGATGTTGATGATACCTGCCTCCTATGTAACTCAGAAACTGAGACAAAATGTCACTAGACTGTGCAAAACTAGATAAACCAAGGAAATTCCATGCTGAAAGGCTTCAAGATCTTCTCTACAACAACTGTCAAAAAGACAAAGTAAGAAGCATTCTACTCAACAGGAATCTGACCCTACAGCTGATTCTTGACTCATCTCACCCAGAGATCATCGAGTACCTACGTCCGAGTGCGAAGACAATTAAAAGCATCGAATCTATCTCCAGAGGATGGTGTTTCTCGTTACACCAGCACCGAAGTGCACTCCTGAAGAAGATGTCATCAGAGGAACCTTAATATTTTAACTGCTAAACATTAATGTCATGTCTGTAAATTGCTCATGCACAACTTATGGTATCAATGTCTCTATTTATATATATTTTTTTTGTTTTTTTGTTATTGCCTATTGTCATAAATGCAGCCTGCTAATGTTTTTGTCATGATTGAAACCAATATTCAGCGCATGACTTACGAACCAGTGAACTTGCTGCACACCAGTGACACAGTGATATTGTGAACCAGTGATGTTGTGAACCAGTAATATTGTGAACTAGTGATGTTGTGAACCAGTGATCCTGTGAACCAGTGTTTTTATGAACGACAATGTTTATTTGATGGATATTGATGTCTAACTTTACACGCATACAGCGGTGCACCTGAAAGAAGAGGTGGGATCTCCAAGATTGATTGATTGATTGTAGTAGAGTTAAAGAGGGCAGTCTAATTTCGGAATTTTGTTAAAAAAAATAAACAACCGACCGCTGATATTTTGCACTAATTTATAGTCAATCCTATTAACGAAACAAAGAATCCTAATTTATCAAAACCAAGAATTCTCGATCAAATCGTATACGTCTACGATTCCTCAGTGTCTGATGCGACTGGGGCGTACCGTGCGTTACCACGTCAATCGCGATGGCAAGGGCGCAGTAAAACCGGAAGATGTGATGTAGGCCTACTTGTAAACAAGGTAATGACCAATTGCGGCCCTAATCAACAAGACCCCACGCTGCGTGTTTGGACAATTATGTAAGTTCATGTTTATTCATGTCACATACGATCGTGTTGTGGCGTGGTTGTCAAGGGCTCATCACGTCTGAGACTAAGTATTTTAGTCTCATATCACGCTGCATTCAAAATTTGGATTAACGCCGGCGTGACTAGAATAAACGTTTTGATCAAGAATTTTTTGTTTTGATTATACATTTGTTCACTGTTTTGTGTACTGCCGCCGATGTCATGATTGTGGGATTTCAGAGAGCGATTTACCTTGTATCGTGCGATTTACCTTGGATCACACGATTTACCTTGTATCGCGTGATCTACCTTGTATCGCATCACAAAATGCTCATGGCATGTTTGCGATGCAACTGCAAAGACCTGTCGCATATTTTGTAAGAAAAATGTCCAAGTTCTCACTTTTCATTGAAAAATACCTTTACTAGTAGAATGTTGTATTAAAATCAAATAAGGTGTCATTTTTATAAAATTTTACCTTCATTGAGCCCAGATATATTCTGTTTTTCCCGACATTAACTCTCTGCTGCCTCACTTGAGTTCCACAAACTATAATGAGTTTCTGTAAAGTGTAAAATGTGATCGAATAATCTATATGAACACCTCAATTATTCTATCATCACTATTTATATTTATATATATATATTTTCATTCAAAGTGCTCACAAATTTGTTTTATTGTGACTTGTGAGTTGAATACTCTGCAATATTGTTGTAAACTTGCCCGATCCCGTTTTATTTGTACATGATTTTAGTGAAATTTATTTTATTTCGTTAAAATACGGAATAAAGCTAAATTCACTGAATAAAATGATGTTTACACAAATCAACTGATTTCACTCAACTCATGTACGAAAATAATAATTGCTGCCCGGTCATCAGCAACTGTTTTATATTATTTATAGGTTCCCTATAGGCTTATCGAGTTTTAATGCTTGAAATGGTTATCAATAGGCATTTCCAACAGCATAGAGTTCAGTATGGGATCATCTCATGTCGTTTACCTGCACAAATCTCTTGTCCTATAGGTTTCATAGGGCTTCAATTAATTATCAAAAAGAGCTGCTACTGAATGGAGGTAACAAGCACCAAGTTTTCAAACTTCTAACAAAATATCTTACATCTCAATGATCAGGGCCAATCAGGGTTTTAGCCATAGTTCAGCAACTGCCCGTCCAATTTATCAGAATAGCCTGTTCAGAACTAGACCCTAAAATATAAATCAACCTGTTTGCCACCTCTATGGGGTCACAAGGTTCAAATGTGTGCTGTTTTAGCCTTGATTTGTCAGTCAGAACTAGTTTCAAGTTCACTAAACTCTTACAACAACTATTTTTAGAAGATCACATGTTAAATTCCTTAAATCTGCCCGTCCTGGGAGTAATCTGCCCGTCCAGATGACGGGTGGACGGGTCTCTGGCTAAGACCTTGGGGCCAATCAATAGTACCGCGGTATGATTTGGAATTGGGAGCTATTCTCAATAACACTCCCCGAGAAGGTACATGTATGCAGTTGCCGTGGATCATATTTAAGGTTTTTGGTTAGACATGAATGAAATCACAATGTTGTGTTCCATATAACCCCCATCTCCCCTACTAACAGATCGTCCCCTACTACCATCATCCATCCATATATGCATTTATTTTATCATCATTTCTTTCTTATTGTATATTTCGTATACAGCAGATAGACACGCGTAAACATGATGAACCACAGCTCATCGTTTGGGGAAGTCCCCCCTTCTAAAAGCAGGAAGAGTAATGCAGCTTGGTTATGGATGGGAACTAATTTCATCATGGCCATGTTCTTTGGATTAGCAGGTCTTGTACAGGTGAGGATAGTTGGGGGTGGGGAGGTCGCATATACTAAAGACGTAGTACCCATGCTGCTCACAGCATATCGGAATGGGACCATATATAGCGTAGGATATTCAGCAATACAAAATTTCACCCTTTATTGATATAAAATTAATTTGCAAATCTTACCCCTAAATGTAGTAGGACACTAAAAATGCAATTATAATGTATCTTGCTGAGATACAGTGTTTTGCCAACAAAATACCATACAATTATTTACACACATACCCTGTACCTCCAGATACATAGTTTTGCCAAAAACATAATAATAAAATGTGACACAAACACATGAGATAGGGAAGCACTGAGGAACTTGAGAGTTTCAGAAATAGAAACAAGAAACAGCGCCTCCCCCTCCCCCCCCCCCCCCCCCCCCAAATTGCCCAGAAATAATTTATCTCAAAAAGTCAAATTTTTGAGTTACAGTGTTTTGAATATAAGGGGCCAAGCTGGGGTAGAATACAAATAATATTCGTTGATTGTTTTCTCGTATCTTTTCTAGGTGAACGATCCTGATCCATATCTGTGGGTGGTAAGTGTTTATCTTCTATTTGTATGATTTGTAAACAAACCCTTTCATCCTGTTATATAAATATTATCTGTAATTTGGATTAGCTGCTATTGTAGAGGGAACACAAAAGTATTTGTAACATGGTTCGGATCCACACCTCCTCATTCAATACAAATTGGTGAATGACCTAATAAGTACAACGTTTACTTGAAATAATTACAGATTTTAAGGCAAGAGAAACTTGATTTGATCCAAAACAGAAATCTCTATGATGAATTGTTGACTTCGTAAGCAAAGTTATGCAGAGATCCTGTGTAATCTCACCACCATATTTGTAATCACCATGAGAAATGCATTACACTAAATACAAACATGCCTAGTATTGGTTCAGTATTTTTTTAGATATATTTTGAAAGCTTGGAAAGGTTTCTGAAAAATCTGTTTTGTATTATATGGTAAAACTATTTTAGCCACATGGAAAGTGTAAAGATTAGTTGAAAATACATACCAATAATTTGATTGATGAAATTCATTATATCTAGTCCTTGTGAACTTTATCAAGAATATACATGCCAAATTGCCAATCCTTTTTTTAAATTGAGAAAGAGGATACGTACATGTAACAGTATTATGTAATGTATATGACTCAATCGAATCAATAGTCTGAAGACAGAACAGGTGTAGGAGAAGTTGATATGAATAGACTATTTATACTCTGTTTGGCCATCTCGAGACAGTGACGTAACTGAACAGGCGCAGCTTTTACGCACGCGTGTGTATCTTCCGCCTTTCAACGCTCGTGTTTATACACCAGCGCCGCGAGTATGCGCGCGCGTTATGTGATGTATTTAGTAGAATACGCGGTTACGTCACTGTCTCGAGATGGCCAAACAGAGTTTAGTACGCATAACAAACATATAAAAGAAATGTTTACTTCTGTTCTTTCCAGCCAGCGTACATTATCCCATGTCTAGTGTGTCTTTCTATTGTATGGTCTGCTGATATTGTAGGTAAGGAATAAACTGTCATACTTTAACTCTAACTCCCGCGGCTATGTTTTTGCGTGTATGGGGGGGGGGGGGAGGAGGAGGAAAATTGAGCCAATGCAGCAGCATGTATTTTGGATGATTTTGAATGATGCAGTGGAGTTAGGGTTTTAAAGTGGATATTTTCACACATAAAATGTGAAATGAGCATGCCAGGTCTATATAAAAAGTATTCAAATTCATACATACAAAATTTTCCATTATTCACCAACGGGGGGAATAATTTCACAGAATTCAGTGGGGAAAAATCAAAAAGAGGAGAAACATGGAGGGAAAAGGATGGGGAGCAATGTGCAATATACTATTTTATTTGTGTAGCAATTCCAAATATTGCGTAGCATTTCATCATGCGATATTAATGGAAAATTGATTAGCAATTCTTCAAAATTGTGTAGCATTTCAATAAGATATGTTGATTTTACTGTACTTTCAGGTTTGTACATACACACTTCATTTTATGATCCATGCTCATTTTTATCTTTATCTCAGCAAATTCCGGGAGGCATCTGTTTCATATCTTGATTGTAGGCATCTGTTTCATATCTTGATTGTAGGCATCTGTTTCATATCTTGATTGTACCCCCAGGGCTGACCCCATTGCCCACTGACTGTGTTAATTTTACATTACTTTAAGGCTTGTACATAACAAACATTATAAATTCATGTTGTGATCATTCTGTATTTCTATTTTTATTTCAGAGAATTCCTGGTGGCGTCTGACTGTATTGTTTCATATCTTAGCGTGTATAACAGGCAGCTGTATCCTAGTAGTACAAGTGGCATTGTATCTCAAAGACAGACTAGTTAACCCATTAAGATTTGAAGAAGGAAGGTAGGGTATACTCTAAAAACTAACTTGACTCTGTAGAACATGGTTGGGTCTGACTGTATTGTTTCATATCTTAGCGTGTATAACAGGCATTGTATCTCAAAGACAGACTAGTTAACCCATTAAGATTTGAAGAAGGAAGGCAGGGTATACTCTAAAAACTAGCTTGACTCTGTAGAACATGGTTGGGTCTGACTGTATTGTTTCATATCTTAGTGTGTATAACAGGGAGTTGTATCTTAGTAGTACAAGTGGCATTGTATCTCAAAGACAGACTGGTCAACCCATTACAGTTTGAAGAAGGATGGTAGGGTATATTTTGTGCACCATGTTTAAGTCATGGGGATACTCTTTGTAGTAGGGTCTCAAAATGGGGGCTTTAAAAAGATTGTTTGGTCCTAAGAATTCATTTTCTCCCAAATCTGTCAAAAAATAAGGGTTTGAAAACACACATTTTTGTGGGGGTTTTTTATTATAAATTAAATGGGGGTCGTTTAGCCGTAACAACTGAATTATTGTCTCTGTTTTTAATTCTGATATCTGTCTATCCATCTAGCCTATTTCACTCCACTGCAGAAGGAAGGCCTCTTCATCAATTTTCCATTTCACTCTATCCTTTTCCAAGTAGCGTTGCAATACTCTTTGATGTCGTCTATCCACCGTCTGTTTTGCCTGCCTCTTCCTCTGGTGAATGCTCTGGGATCCAGTCTGTTAATTTATGAGTCCATCTGTTGTCTTCCCTCCTGGTTAGATGGCCAGCCCATCTCCATTTTTTAGGTCGTCCGTAGGAAGAGACCTTATGGCAGCATCCTTCGTGTATGTAGTCTGTGTCGGGGTGTCTGTGTGTGTGTCAACAATTTGGTATACACTTTTTGTTTTGTCCATTTCTTTTCCATACAATGACCAATTGCAATCAAACTTCGGTCATAGATGCAACATGGAAACCTTCATATGTTAATGAGGTCAAAGGTCACATACCAAGGTCAAAGGTCATCTGAGGTCAAGATGTAAAATTTAGTACACACTTTTTGTATTGTCCATTTCTTTTCCATACAATGACCAATTGCAACCAAACTTCGGTCATAGATGCAACATGGGAACCTTTATATGTTAATGAGGTCAAAGGTCACATACCAAGGTCAAAGGTCATCTGAGGTCAAGATGTAAAATTTAGTATACACTTTTTGTATTGTCCATTTCTTTTCCATACAATGACCAATTGCAACCAAACTTCGGTCATAGATGCAACATGGAAACCTTTATATGTTAATGAGGTCAAAGGTCACATACCAAGGTCAAAGGTCATCTGAGGGCAAGATGTAAAATTTAGTACACACTTTTTGTATTGTCCATTTCTTTTCCATACAATGACCAATTGCAACCAAACTTCAGTCATAGATGCAACATGGAAACCTCCATATGTTAATGAGGTCAAAAGTCACATACCAAGGTCAAAGGTCATCTGAGGTCAAGATGTAAAATTTAGTACACACTTTTGTATTGTCCATTTTTTTCCATACAATGACCAATTGCAACCAAACCTTGGTCATAGATGCAACATTAAACCTTTATATGTTAATGAGGTCAAAGGTCAAGGTCATCTGAGGTCAAGATGTAAAATTAAGTACACACTTTTTGTCTTGTCCATTTCTTTTCCATACAATGACCAATTGCAACCAAACTTGGGTCATAGATGCAATATGGAAACCTTCATATGTTAATGAGGTCAAAGGTCACATACCAAGGTCAAAGGTCATCCGAGGTCAAGATGTAAAATTGGCTGCATATGTAAAATTGATTACATTTAAACAGATGAAGTACAATTGCAACCAAACTACCCATATAAACAGACGACCTACTTGGGACCGCTGTCCCTATTTTTAAAATTTTATTTCCAGTATGATGTCCCTCGCTTCTGTTTTCTTCCTTAAATCTATGTTGGTCACACTGTCCCTTCTTGTAATGCCAATCAATATCCTTTCCATTGCCCTCTCAGTGACTTCAGTGAATTCTGATATATTTCCATTTTTTTCTACTTTCTTTATTTGACAGAGAATTGTGTGGTATTATCATTGTATTAGTGTGGATGCTAATTTGTAGATGTTGTGGCAGTTTTAGAAAGTAAGTACAAATGTTCAAAGGATCAACAATTAAAGGTACACTCAGTCATTTGTCGCAGAGAAGCGCCCTCACTTTTCACAGAAACTCAGGGTTTGTGTGTTTTTGTGCTAAACAATGTAATAACACATAGCCAAAAGGAAAGAGCACAATTTTGATCCATTTAGAAAAATTAATTACTTGATATGGCAAAACGGCATCTGGAAAGCAATGGCATTCTTTGGATTCCCAGACAAGATCATCCGCCTACTAAAATCTCTTTACAGCAAATCACTAAGCTCGGTGAGAGTAAACGGAGAACTTACAGACTGGTTTGCTACCAAAGTTGGCATTCGTCAGGGCTGCATAATTTCTCCACTCCTATTCAACATCCTACTAGAGTTGGTAATGCTATATGCCACTCACGACACAACCATCGGAGCACACATCCAAGGACAGCTGGTGTCAAACCTCCGCTTCGCAGATGATATTGCCATTATAGCTGAAAGCGAGACAGATCTGCAAACACTAGTGAACAAGGTCCACCAGTACAGCACAAATCTTGGCCTCAAAATGAACATAGCCAAAACAGAGGTACAAGTTATCAGCCGGAGAGACATTGATATTAAAATTAACATAAACAATGCTGATCTTAAACAAGTAGAGCATTTTGTATACCTTGGTGGTAAAATCTCTAAAAAGGGAACCTGCACTGAAGACATCCAACTCAGAATAGGTAAAGCACTTGGAGCCATGCAAAGCCTGAATGACATATTCAACTCCAAAGAAATTTCACGCCCAACTAAAATGGAGCTGTATACAACTCTAATAATGTCCATCCTGTTTATACGGCTCTGAAACATGGACTCTAAAGAAAGATGACGAGAACAGGCTACTTGTGTTTGAGATGACCTGCCTAAGAAAAATACTAGGCATAACCAGGCTAGACAAAACAGAAACACCACCATTAGACAAACACTGGGACTCAAGCATACCATCATTGAGAAGATTTCCATCAAAAGACTGCGGTATTATGAACCCTCAAAGATACCCAAAAGTTGCAATTGTTGGAACTGTAAATGGTGAAAGGCCTAGAGGTAGACCAGCTAAGAGGTGGATGGATGGTATTTGGCCAGACTGCAACAGACTTTGTCTGACATCCTTATCAGAAGCAAGCAGAAAGGCTCAAGACAGAAGCGAATGGCGCAAAATCTTGCAAAGGATGGCATCACTCAACCAAGTTGGTATGCCGAAAAAGGAAGGAAAGGAATTACTTGATTATTAAAAATCTATTGAGTATATACATGTGCTTGGTACCAGGTATTGAAGTATCCCCTGTAAACAAATTTTGTTTAATTTTATGCATTGAATTTGAATTTGTGCATTCTGATATTTGCATTCTGATTCTGTCTGTTCTCAAGTTTTTCTCAGTGCAATAACATCATATCTGCCACTTACGATGTTATTGCACTCGCTAAAATTGTCAATAACTTTTTCATTAATTATTTTTAACCAAATATTGTCTATTTATATTATCAGAGAGCAAAATATTTATACTTCCATAACATGATGTGGTTACTCAAATACATAATAATTATGTAAAACATAAAAATGCTCCTCCTGCAAATATAATTAAGTGCAACTATGTTGTTGCACTTGCACAATGATTTTGTTCCATTGTATGCATTGAATTTGTACCCTTTTTTCATTGGTAGCTCAGTTTAGTTTAATTCTTAACTAACTATTTTGTTTTCTCCAGTAATGGATCAACTGGACAAATCAGTGCAGTAACCTGGTTAACCCTTGTAGTAGGACTATTACCGTTGGTATTCTGGAGCATGTGCTGCTTCTCTCCTTTCAATCATTGTGCAGATATGTGGTGAACTGTTACTAGTATTAAACTGTTACTATTAGGCCAAGTAAAACAAAACCACAGTTGATAGTCCCCACCCGCTTCCTTTTTTTCGTGCCGCATTGATTTTTTTATTGATTTTTTTAAATATTTTTTTATAGTAAAACCTTTTGAAAAATTGCATGTAAAACTATTAAATGTTTAAGTTGCTCCAGTAAAACTTTATTAAAACTGTATCTGTACATTAAATAAATGCATATATACAATGTAAAGAGGCTCAGACTGTAAAATCTTTACTTCAAAATCCAGCGGCTATCTTGGAAAAAATGTAAAATAAAAAATAAAAAGCCCCTCCCACATCCTTTTTTTGAAACGTCCGGACGATCAACTGTTGTTTTGTTTTACTTGGCCTTACTATTATCAATATGGGACACATCATATCGAAACAGACCAGTTGTCGCCAAACCATTTGCAGATGGGAAAATTTACCACCTCTCAAGCTGCATAAAATCTGCATTTTATTTCCAAATTTGATAAGTTAGGTGTCATTTTAAAGCTAAACATTAGGTTTGTAACATGAAATAAAAATATCAATTTTCTTTTTTTGAGACGACTGGTCTTGATGTGATTGGTCACATAAGTAACTTACCAGGTAATCAATACGTTGATAACTCTGAAACTATAGCTCCAACTTAAACATCAAATTATTTATATGGGTGATTTTGCCTCTTTAATTAGAGATGTTGTTCTCAAAGATCGGTTAACAGTTAAGAATGCTACAAAAATAATGAGACCAAGTGCAATTTTTATTTTAGTACTTGGGTTTTGAACTTACAGGATAATAATGTGACAAATAGGTGTATGGGTCACATTGATTAATTAAAGCATCCCCAATTCTCACCTTATCAACTAATGAGTTGTCGCCATCAGTTAATCAATCATTTGCCTATTGTTACACCAAAGTTGCATGTAGAAAAACCGAATGCTTAAATGAAAATCGAACTTTGTTTTGGTTTTTGACACATATCTTACTTACTATTCAGTCAATCTTCCCATGCAATATCTCAAATGTAAGAGACAATTTTATAATTTAATATTTTATTACCTAGTAAGCTACTTTTTTGAGCACTGCATGCTCAACACAGTATGCCAAGAGGATCATTTTGCTCACAATGACTGATATTGTACACGGAAACAATGCTCTTCTAACCACAGTGACTTTGACTGGATAGAGTTATGTCTTCAAAACCAAAACACAGTACAATTTTCATTTTTGCAGTTGATTTTTCAACACGTGGGACAGAGTGACAGGTATGTGTATGTATGATCAATGGAAATACCCCCGATCCATATCCCACTATCTAGCAGCGAATCAATAATCTGCCTATTACTTTATGGAGACCGCATGTTGCAAAAACAAATGCTAAAATGAAAATTGTACTATATCTGCAACACTGTATACCAATAGGCCATTTTAATTAACATGTTTTTCCGATAATTGATTCGATGACCTATCAAACTTATTGGTTTCGAAAGTTCATATATGTCATGGTAATATGGGAACTGAAGTACCATCGGGCATAGGTTTGATTTCCCCTAATTTTTTGAAATGTACCGATTTTGATTTGAAATGGCGTGTAGAGAACGCTCTTGAAATCACATTGATGTTGACAGTATTCTGTACACTGCAATGTATTCAGCAGTAGAATGGGGATTGTTCTATTGGTCACAATCACTTTGTCTATATTCAATTTGATATACCCAGAGAAAATGATTTTAAAACCGTACTATTTTCTATACTTCAATTAAATGACAATCACCAATTTCTTACTGTAGTTATTTACAGTTGCCTATTCCAGTTAAAACCATACAAATACAACCTCTATGGAGGACATGACCTTAATCTTCCACACAGGGAGTGTAGATTTCAAATAGAGTAACCCATGCATGTAACCCTATTTAAATTCACACTCTGTGTGGAAGATACGGTCATAGTCTTCTATTCCATAGGGGTGATGAATTTCAAATAGAATACCCCGTTTTGATACACAGAAAGTGTACCTTTCAAATGGAGTAACCCATGCATGTAACCCTATTTGGAATTCAAACTCTCTGTGGGGAAGATCAGGTATTGTCGTTCATAGGGGTGTATGGATTTCTAATGGAGTCACCCATGCGGGTAACCCTGTTTAGAATTCACTCTCTCTGTGGGGAAGATCAGGTAATGTCTTTCATAGGGGTGTATGGGTTTCTAATGGATCTTGCGCCCTCAAAATCATGTTTGTAAAATTTGACATGTACATAGATGTCAATCACAATGCGTAGAGAATTATTTATTTATCCTTAACTCGATATGTACTTCAGTGAAATCAGGTATTATATTATCTGTTGCCAAGGCTATACAAATGATTTGATTTTCCTATTCCAAAAGCACCAACCAATATTTGATTATTGTTTATGTATTACCAATACCAATGGTGCTATACTGATTAACTCACTCACCCTGCACCTGTTGTGCAAGTCATGTCAATTAATGGGGGAGCGTGTTGGCGCAGCGGTTGTTCCCTCGCCTTGCACCATTGAAATCCGGGTTCAATTCTGTGCAAGACCGGACTTTATGTGCATTTGGTTTATCACAATCCATGCATGCTCTCGCAGGTTTTCTCTGGGTTCTCCGGTTTCCTCCTGCTTTCGAAATCAGTGATCAGTTGTTCCGGTTATCAAAAAATTCCTTGACCCAATGGTATTTGGGGAGCTGCATTGAAAAATGGTAGATGTTACAATCTAAGTGCGGATAGGTTTGCGCTAGAAATTGGCAGCACCCTAGTTGATGCGACCTGATTCTGATGATTCACCAGCAGCAAAATTACAGCGCTTTGAGCCATTTGGAAAAGGCGCTATATAAATACTGATTATTATTATTATTTATTATTATTATTATTATAATGTAACAATTGTAATGTAATCAATTATGTAATGATTAAAATGATTTCAAGTTGGGGTGTGTGGGGAGTATTATATAAAACAATAAATTTGAGGTGGTCTTATTTTTGCGCTTTTCACCCATTAAAGATGCTCCGAGAAAATGATACCACATAACACTATTGCTTTCATCATTGTTCCTGTACCATGCTGGATGACAGGACAGACATTATCATGCAACAATTCGTGAAAACGTCTTTAATTTCAAAAGCACAAAATATCATTAATGTGAAATGGCTTTTACAGAAGGTATTCACTACACTAAGTACCTGGTCAGCAACTTTTTGATGTAAGGTGTACATGTATAATATAGATGAAGGTCATCTTAAAATGTGCACATTGATGTACTAAATTACTGATAAAATCAAACAAACTTTTAAAAGCGATAATAGAGTAATATATATTTTTGTAAACGTTTTCTGTGTATTCATCAACCCAAGTCCGTGATAAAGTGTGTTATTTTCCACATTTTCATTTTCTCTAATTCGATATTATAAAATTTACAATTTATATGGTGGATACATCTTGCTTTGGAATTAGTTTACCCTTTTGGATGAAGGAGATATTAGTTGTGGTGACAAAAAAAACACCTGTTCGGTCAGGCTTTTTTTTTTTTAATTTCATGAAAATGTTGGTAAATTTCAAACATTTTTTGGTATTTTAAAAACATTTTTTTAAATACAAAATGTTTCAAAATGTTTCAAAATGTTTCAAAAACATCGGTGGTGGGGAAGGCAAGGCGGTAATTTGGGTCGTTCGGGCCCATAAACATATGAGTTGGGGTGACAAATAAAATCCTGTTCTACGGGCAAAGGGACCTCTTGGTGGGGGGAAGATGGTAATTTGGGTCAGTCGGGCCCGTAAAAACAGGTGCAGGCTTTTCCGTTGCCTGATGAAGTAGAGTATCCCAACCTTTTTCTGGTGGTGTCCCCATTCCAGAAACCATCATCAAAGCGCGACCCCTCACAGAACAAAGTCACGTGTGTTACTATGATACATTTTTTGTTGAATTAGGCTAGTTTGTGACCCCACAAAAAGTGCGTCGCTACCCAGAGGTTGAGAACCACTGCCTTAGAATAACCTTTGGTGAGATTGATTACGACACTTTTATTTATTTTCCAAGATCTTTTTGCTCAATATCACCTTTTTTATCTTTCTCCCTTTTTACATATGTATGAGATGAGTGTCCTGCCCATGTTTGGTATTAATAGAAAATGTGTGATGAACACGAGTAATGTATCTGAATTGGCCAATCATTAAAATGTATTTATAGACTCACTTTGACTCTCATTTTTCAAGTTTTGTGGTATAAATTATTTTGAGGGAAATGTTGTTAAGTGATTGTATTGTATAGTATGCAGTATTAGTAGTAGTAATTCATACACTCTTGGTAGTGCAGAACCAATCAGAAAGCAGGAAACCAGATATGCGGAGTGCGTTGAAAATGTCTAATTGCACTCTTGGGTATACAGCAGACATGTGCATACCTCACGCTTTATTTGATTTGTTATTAACATATTTTTATTCTTTTAAGAGTTAATAGAGTAAATTAGTATTGTCATGTATGAATTCGGTCAATACATGCGCATATACGTGTTGTTTCTCGAAAAATTAATGCAAATGTTGATATATGCTCAAAATATCACGCAAACTACAGGCGTTATACCATTACTTACACATCATGCGCTCGTGCATTGATCTAATTTCTCTCGAAACAACACATACGCATGTATTGACTTATAAGTGGTAGTTACGGGAAAGTAAATACCATACCATATATTCTTTAGTTCAGAGTCGCATGTACAAGTCAAATATGGTTCATTAATATGTGACTGAATTTTACTGTTGTCTGTAATCATAGTATAACACATGAAATTAATATTTATTTTTTGTTGACTTTAATGTATCATGCATATTTACATTTATCTGTTTGTTGATTGTAATCTTTTACTTTATGTTCTTGTAAAAGTTAATATTATTGTATGATGCTTTAGGTTTCTTTATGTTGAAAACATGACATTAAAGTGAAACATACTGTATAATAGATTTTAATCTGTGATTTTGAGTGTTATTGTTTCATCGGCCCAAATCCCTGTACATGATGAGTTTTAAAAAGTTAATCCATTTCACACAGCTATTTCCACCTATTTGCTTATAAAACATTTCTTTAAGGTTTATAAAAATTAAAAGCAGTTGTTATTGAGCATTACTAGGCACAGAATGAAAGACCAGGCTCATTTTGTTTATGAAATATTATAGTTTTTTAAAGATATCTTGTTCAAAATTGACTTGTACACAGATGCCTTCAAAATACCTTCCAAGGGAGTCATAATAATTTATATTCATACACTCTTAGTATTGTCGAACCAATCAAAAAGCTTGAAACTAAAATACGCGGAGAACATTAAGCACTCTGCATGTGCGTTGTTTAATGTGTGTCACCACACGCTTTGTTTTGATTCATTGTTCATGCATCGCAGGTTCACTGATTTATGTTTTATTCGTTATTACATAAATTTAGATCAAAATTGTGAATTCTGATTTGTATAGTATCTGTATGAATTAGGTCAATACATACGTATGTTCCTTTTCTTGATAATTAGACAAATCAATTCACTTACGTAAATGTTGATATGCTCACAATAGCAAACACCTATGGGGTCATGCCATTATTCACACATCAACATCAGCGCGCGTGCATTGATTTGTCTAATTTCTCTTGACACATACGCATGTATTGACCTATAATTAATTATCAAACAAACAAAAAAACACTACAATTTTAATTAGAAGGGTTAAGTGAAATGGACTAAGATGAGAAAGCTTCTGTAGACAATTTCTGTAAATCACATTGCATCTAACGACTATAAACTGCCATATTTCATGAATGAAGTAAGCTACAATTCCGGAAATAACTGTTGAACCACTTTGAGGACTTCGTTGAAATCAACCCCCCAGTCCCCCCATTCAATGTTGTTTGGAACCGTTTCATCACCACGGTCGTTGGGACCCTCAACATTGATTGGAGGGGGCGGGGGGAAGGATATCACTTAGTAGATAGCTCAAGCTCCCCACACAAGTTTGTTGCAAAATCAGCGCTTGAAAATAGTCTCTTAAAGTGGGATATTAGCAAAGAAATTGACTATGTGGTCCAACACCAATTTTCCTGAATTGTAGGTCTTAGATTTCCCCCAGTAATGCTCAATTGCGACTGCTTTTACAACACAAAGAAACGTATCAAAGTTAATGAGTCATCGTTCTATGGATCATGGCTGATTCTTTGTGACTCTATTGATGATGGAGCACCACCATTGTCTATTTTGTGACATGAATGTGCAAACAGCAGAGATAAGAGATAGACCTATCAGTCCAACAGAGTTTTGGAAATGTTAATGAATAAGTAGCCGGAAATGTTAATGAGTAAGTAGCCGAAAATAGCTGTCAAAACGGGTTAACTTCTTTTTAACCACCTTGTATATGAACTGTCAGTCCGAAATGTCTTGATTGTAGATATGGAGAAATAGTAATCAGCTCCTGAAGGTCGTAATTAGTATTGGTTGATATCGTCTCATCCGACATTGGTTTGGTTTTGATGATTTAAATGAACTCTAGTATTAATTCAAGGAACATTCATTGACGTAATAAAAGAAGAAAATGTTGATTTTCAATTTGCTTGAAATCAAATGTGTCTTGGCCTCAAAATCAAACAAAGCCAATGAAAAATCCTTCATAACGTGAACGTCATGGAGGTTTTACGCTTGACAGTTGTGAACGGCACTCGACTCGGATAATTGGTCTCTACTGGTGATAGCATACTTCCGGGCATACTTGACCAAAATATGTGAATATATCGTAAATTACTGATTCGTTGAAACAGGTCAACTGTTTTAACCAAAATACAAATTTAAACACTTCCACGCGGCTATTAAAGGGGTCAAAAAAAGAACCCCCCTTAAAATTAGATTACTTTTGTTTACATAACTTCACACACAATTAACGTTTTGAATAATTGAAACGATTATGAAAAGAGAAACGCTTGGCTACCAATAGAAAGTTTTACATTTTCGATATCATGTTTACTTTTCCCAAAACAGTGACATTTCCTCAAAATTATGTTTTCAGAAAAAGTGGCACTTAGTTGTATTGCATTTTGGCAAATTTCATGTTAACGGAAACATCATTTGGGGGATATTTGACTTTTTTTGGAAAAGTAAACATGATATTGAAAATAGGAAACTTTGTACGGATAGCTAAAAATGTTCCTTTTCAGAAAAGTTTCAATTTCTCAAAACGTCCAATTGTGTGGGGGTGTTACGCAAACAAAATTGTACAGGATTTTGAAAATTGCCACTGTTTCTAAGAACATCGTTTTGGGAAAATGAGTCAATTTTGGGAAAAGTAAACATGATATTGAACAAGAGAACCTTAATGTGAGAAGCCAAGCACTTTTTTCTTTTCACTTTTACTTATTTTAATGAATTTACCATTCAAAGTGATTCCAAATATGGCAATTGCATTCAGTAATTTCTACATTTTTGAAGAAAAAAATATGATATTTTGGAATGTCGTCTGCAGACGCCTGGTCGCGTGTAATTTGTTAAAAAATGTATACTGGATATTTTAGCCTAAATCTGTCCGCAAGAAGCAGGCGCAGTGGATTCTAAACATGAATACCGTATAAAATAAAAGTTTTGTTGTTTCACTGATAAACAACAACAACACTATTGAGTCTTTTCTGCGCCGTGAGCTCAAAAGGCTGAGGACGCACGTCGCTGCGACGAAATGTGTATTATGACCCAATATACACAAAATCAAACCGAGAAATCTTTACCGTTGATTACGGCACAATGACGAAAGAATTGCTAATTTTGTTATCTACTGAAGATAGCATATTAATTTAATCAAAATGATGCATAAAGCGTAAACACCATGATGGTGTAAGTAAACGTTGTATAGTCACGTTCAAATCGGTGGTATAATATGGCTAACGGTCTAAAGTAGATTATGGAGAAGAAATTTGCAAATTTTAATGTATCTCAGATTTTTGGTACCGATTATTGAATTAGCCAACATCAAATTAAGCTCCTGGTCTGGAACTTTTTGTGTTAGGAGTATACTACTACACAATTGCAACTGTTCGCTCGTTTTCAACAAAAGCAAAAATGTATTTTCTTGTTGGATCATAACAAAACTGAAATTAAGATTTCTTTCTTTCCCAATAGGATTTATAGTGTTAGTTTGCTATCTACTGACGATAGCACATTTTTACCAAAAGATGTATACATAAAACGTTATACTAAAATATTCGTTGAAACAAGCAACTTGTTTTAACCAAAATGACAATTAAATAAAGAAGGAAAACGAGATATTTTAGCTCAATGTTGGCTGTAGTCTACAGGGTGTCTCCAAAAAAACCGTGCACCAAACTCTAGAAGTTCATGGTCAATAAGTTGGGTAAACACACGTTTTTTAGACATCCTGTATTTGTCCATCACGAGACAGTGACGTAACTGCGTATTCTTCTAATTGCAGCACATAACGCGCGCGCCTACTTGAGGCGCTGGCGTAGACACACGAGCGTTGAAAGACGGAAGATACATACGCGTGCGTACGAGATGCGCGTCACAAGTAACGTCAAGCCAAATAGAGTATAGACACGGGGATGAAGAAGTCCCAAAACACAAATCATTTCGTATTTTGTGTGCTTCGTTGTTGCATCATAAACGAAAATCTATTGGTCGTCTACGAGTCTACACTTAATAGTTTGCTATCTACTGAAGATAACGCATTACAGATATTACGACTAACCTTTGTGACAGTTTTGTAACTGAAACAAGGCTAAGTCGTTTTTGTAGTAGGCCATACTATAAGTCAAGACATTTAATGTTCGTACTGAGTTTAGAGACCAAATGTGAAATGCCCGACAAAATGTCAAATAAAACTGATCGCGAGGGAACTTTCAATCTGTCACATCTACGTATTATGCTATATCCGACGGGATATATTAAATTTTTACTAGCCCTCACTGTTTGAACTTTGAATGACTAACTCATTTACCAGTTTACGTAGAACCACCTCGCGCACCCTTGGCATTGGGAAATTACGATATGTGTGTACATGTACATTGATGCAATAATTGTAGGCATTTCCTAGAAATAAAAATGAGTTTTTCATTTGGGACCCGGATATTTGATCTAATTGGAATTGTATAAGTTTGTTTAAGTTTCACGTACCGGGTCACGTACAATGCAGAATGCACACCAAATCCAAATACATATGATTGTCTTAGTAAAAAGAGATGGTTTTTTCTGGTTTTGTGAATTTCACACTGACAAATATATGTGGGCCTAGTTAAAAATAACCCCTTTTCAGGATCAACTAAAACTATACACCAAGAAAACAGGTTATATGTTTAGTCATTATTTACGATTTGTGTGCCTTTTTCTTGGGTAATTGACACGAAAAGGGTAAGAAATAACTATAAAAAGAGTATGAACTGGCCCCTTGACTGACCCTGAAAGGGGTGATTTTTAACTACACATTTTTAAGCGTGTTATAACGGTTTTCGTCGTATTAGGCCTATGCATGATTTTGCAAGGATCCTATAAATTCCAAAAATGATGCTGCAATGAAATTCCTTTAAGGTTTTTCTTCGGGATGTCAGAAAATGGTCTCCTTTGTTCAAATTACATTTATAAACATGAAACCAAAATATCTTCGAACTTTTCCTACATCCTAATCAAGATCATTTGTTCGTAAATATATACAATTCCATGGTTTGTGACACTGTGGGCGCCGTTTAGTGTTTCCGGCTATACGATTGCGACTGTACACATTTCAAAAGTAAACACACCAAAACTCCAAAACTGACAGAATTTTTGTTTTATGATTTTAAAAAAATCGCTGAAAATTCCTTAAATTGGAAACAGATTTCCATTGTGATTTAGTAGAGTTGTGATGGTTTTCTTACAGAAAATTCAGTCAATATCGTTTTCTATTCATATCTTTCCTGATGTCAACTTCATTATAAGAGGGACAAAATATGTGTTAAAGTTTGAAAAAGATCTTATAATATTGCATGTCAAGATGTCATGGACAACCCACACAAGAGACCTAATTAATGAGTAGTCAACAACCCGGATATGAACAATGGTTAATTAACTGTTTGTGTTAACTAGCAGATGAGTGGCTTGTTAGCTTGCATGTTTGTTTGTAGTTGGTGCAAACGTCAGGTGAATCGAGATCTCTCGGGATTTTGGGGGTACACTACATCAAGTTATTGGGTGGTATAATATCAAACCTGACTTGACTTAACGAGTGTGTCAATAATTGTGTGTCATTTCTTAAACTCTTACTGTTACCTGATCATTGAAATCCCCAAGACCTTATTACAAATAACATAATAGAATTGCCTTAACATGGTCGTAAATAGGCCTACATGGTGTAGCAGAATGAACTGTACAGAGGCAATATGATTTATTACGGTATAAATTCACTTGATATTGTTCAAACCGTTTTCACATATATCTTGCGCAAACGCCAAGCTTTCATAAGAATTTTACATTTTTATAATTGGCCATTTCTGATGAAAAATACAGACTTTCTGTAAAGATGGTAGATTTCAATTTTGGTTGAAATGATCTATTTAAAAATCTGTGAAATTACTAACCCTACCTGAGATATCCATCCGTCCAAAGGACAGGGTTTATTTTTGGTCGCCATATCTCAACCTTTCACACCACTTGTATAGGCCTAACTATTTATTATTTGCATACTTTTGAGGGTGACATTTGGAGATAAATTTTGATTTTTAATCCGCAAATAAACTGGGATTTATTCTGCTGTGAGTGGTTTTAACTTTCCTTTCTTTGGCGGGAGTTTTGAATATTGCTTATGTGGTGTGGGCTAGGCCTACATTGTTTGAAATGTTAGGGGTCGGGTAGTGGTAGAGAGGATTTATTGAAATTGAAAACACGGTATCGATTTTCAACTACCGTATGTCTTGCCACACGAGAACAAAAAGCGATATCTCAATGAAATTAACATATAAATATATATAGGAAACATGTTCACCTTTATATTGCATGTGTTTACATGTAAAACAATAATCATTTTGTATTTTTATGTATTTTCGAAAAACGGTACAGTTCTTTCTGATACACCCTGTAGAAGAATTTTCAATTGTCTTAACAGAATAACAGGAAGTCCTGGCAATGCATGAAAATTCAAGAGACATTTCGGGATGGCGTATCACGCCTATATGCATGAGCCTACCCATATCATTGTGAGATTAGGTCCCCCGGAGAGTTGTTGAGCAATGTTTAATACTTATCTTCGGTATTGTGGACTATGATACTTGCTGTTTGCATAATAATATGAGACCCAGTCTGTGTAATTAACCCTATATTTATAAATACTATGAATGATGTCATTATCATCATAATATGCCGGAATAAATATGTCGACATAAAAGCAGTTTGTGACACACATCACTGATTAACGTTCAAGACTATACAGGTATTGACAGGTGCGCATTAAAAGGTAAGTTGTTGTATACATTATAGTTATCATGCTAATTTAAGTTTCAGTTGATACAAACAGTGACAGTTACAAACAAGTACTTCATACATCATCGTTTTTAACTCCATAACTAACAGCTTTTACGAAGCTATACTGGGGGAGTGTGCTGGTGACTAGCCGGTCGGTGCAGTAGTTACATGTCATTTCTGATAAGAAAAATGTGATTGGAGAATTAGCGTGGCCGTACATGTAACAGGTGATATGTTATTCTACGACGGACATGTAAATAAACAACGTAAGTATAGGCAATCTTGTATTCGCGACCGATAACGTTGTTAATCATGTAAGCATTGACAATTTTGTCATGTTTTTATTGCATCGATGTAAATAATAATCATCATCATTTGCTGTTTTCGATACGAAGTTGGTCACCAAATTTCTCCATCTACTACTACTCTTACTTCCCTTCTTGGTATAAGTAGGACGTTGTTTCATTTACACTCCACATCTTGATGTCATCAATTGATGTCATCAATCCACCTTCATTACTATCTTTCTATACTGAGTATACTCTAGCGTGCTTTGGTTCCTGCAATTGGTTCTTCCACATTATTAAAGGAAGAAGATCATGTCCTGCATATCTCGTTTTCCTTTCCATGAGGTTGTCAGTTGTAACTAAATCTCTTCGTCCACCTAGTCCATCGTGCTACCAAGGTAATGGACTTGTTCTTCCGGATCTTTGCCTTCTGCACTACTACAAATCTCTCTGGTGTTGTCTTACTGATACACGTAGTTTTGATCTTGATGGCATTTCAATTCCATTCATCTCTTACATGTGGCAGAGTGACTCTCTTTGTGGTGATAGAACACTGGCGAACAGATCGTCAGCATAGCAGATATTGTTTGACCCTATACACTCTCGCGCGACTGCTAATCACCAGAAATTCACTGTACAGATTAAACAGTGTTGATGATAAACCCCTGCCTGACCCCCTGCGTATCACAGTCTTCCACAGCAGTTCTGACAGTTGCTGGTCGGTTGCTTGTTGAGTGTTTCGCTAGAACCTCATTGCACGGATTGAAAAAGAGTGCTGGTGTTAGGCTACTATTATACTACCCTGCCTGACACCCCTGCGTTTGCTCACCATATTCGACATTCAGCAGCATTTCTGACCGCAACGACAGTTAAAATCAAGTTACAGCGTGTCCCAAAAAACTGGGTTCAAAAGTTTGCGAGCTTATAACGAAATAAGTAGGAAACATGGATAGTTTATATTTAAGGATATCAAACAAAATATACCTGACCTTAATTGTGTAAATTAGGAGACCAATCCAATGTAAACTATTTGAAATACAAAGATTTGAAGAGAGCGTGGTTAGAACCCATTTGTCCCGATTTAAGGAATAAACCATCCGTGCGTTGCAGAAACCATGCAGAAACTGCGCGGTATGTGCAGTCCCGCTTGGGGTTTATTCTCCGAAAGAACTTAACAATAACTCGGACCGTATAACAAAGAAAATTTTGTTTTAATGTTTATGTAAATAATGAACTTGTATTATTGCAATATGACCAAGATAATTTTGTTTACTGCCCAAGTCCTTGTAAAGTATGAATGCAAAGGCAAAACTTTGATAAAGTCACAACAATGCGCAATTGCAACACATCAGGGTGTTCCTTGAAAAGTGGGACAAATGGGTTTTGACCACGCTCTATTAAAATCTTTGTATTTCAAAAAGTTAATATTGGATTAATTAGGCCTATACTTTGTTTGATATCCTTAAATATGAACTATCCATGTTTTCTACTTTTTTAGTTATAAGCTCGCAAACTTTTGAACCCAGTTTATTGGGACACGCTGTATAGGCGAGGCAAAATAATGGATCGGTCGGGCCCGTACAAGGGTGTGTTTTTTCGGTCGCCTTACTCTCAATTTGTTCACTGATGGTTCCAGTATTAGCCCATTGTTATAGCTTTATGTTTTAAAGAGAGACAATTAAATCCAACTTCGAGGCATTTATTTTGGAAAGTACTCTCTAAATGTAAAAGAGTGAAATTCCACTCTAATGGAGTGAATATTCACTCTTCAAAGGAGTGCCTACAGTGATCACTCTAATAGAGTGAAAGTCACTGCTTGAAAGAGTGGAACCATTTTCACTCCAAAAAGAGTGAATTTTGTTCACTCCAGGAACGAGTGAATTTTCACTCTTCGAAGAGTGCCTTCAGTGATCACTCCATTGGAGTGAAAAAAGAGTGAATATATAAGGAGTGAATAATAATAATAATAATGATAATAATAATAATAATAATAATAATCAGTATTTATATAGCGCCTTTTCCAAATGGTTCAAAGCGCTGTAATTTCACTCATTTAGAGTGAACTTCACCCTCATTGAGAGTGAACAATAATGGAACATTTTAATTACTTAATCACATTCACATGAATAACTTGCAATTCAATAGAAAATTTGAATAACAAACAAAGAGTCATTATCCAAACTATTGCTGTCATTTGCCTATGTTACATTATCACTTCCTTTCGGTAGTGAAACGATATCATATATCAACATGATATCTCTCTATATGTAAAGTATCTAACTCTACTTTCTATGGTGTTTTTTATCGATGATGTTTTTACGCGTTTCATTAATGTAATTTATATTTAATCATTATTTGGACTTTAAATTTATTGCAATAAAAAATAATTAACATTGATATCATCATTAATTATCACTTCAATAATGTTTAAATTTAATAAAATAAAGAATATTTTGAGTTTTTGAATATGTTTCTATTTGATTGTGTTCCGGCTCTCAAATTATTTTAAATCTGATACAACTGATCACTCGCACAGAGTGAAAAGTCACTCAGCACAGAGTGAAAATCACTCTTTTCGAGTGACAATAATTTCACTCTGAACTCATTAACCGCACAGAGTGAAAAGTCACTCGACACCGAGTGAAAAATCACTCTTTACGAGTGATAATGACTTCACTCTGAACAACGAGTGACATTTTCACTCTTTTACATTAAGAGAGTAAACTCTTTGAACCAATTGTTTGATTGTTTATAGATAAAACGTCGACAGCAGAGATACAATCAACCGAAATGACCGAGAAACCGGCACCACTAGCCCAAGTCGACGTCGACGAAGACCACGGGATAAGCGCTGCTGCAGAAGGAAGCGACGTCGTTGATGCAGCACCGACGCGTAGCAGAGTATCCCCCTCGCAGGAGACGGTTACAGACGCGAGACAAGCACCACTAGCAGTAGGAGAGGACGATGCTGATATTGAACCACGCATAGGACCTGTTACCAGGTAAAATATAACGAAAATAAAATTTGGTTCTGAAATTGATAATAATAGGAGAATGGGTTGTTCATGCCTATTGTTTATTTCGTCTTTTATTTATATTTTTGATGTTGTTCTCTATATTTCGGCTATTGGCTTTTATCTTAAGTCATGTCACTTTCATTGGCTTTTTTTTTATCCCTGTCTATTTGTGTTTGTTGTATGCGCGTTCTCTGAGTAGCAGTTAACCAATTGATTGGCCCATCAGAGCTCTTTGTTTCAGTCACTAGTTAGTAATTTTTAAACACTCAGTTCATTAACATAATTAACCTTGTTAAGTTAATGTCTGTTGGGATATTTGTCCACATTTTGCCATTTGTTTAAACACAAATAACGCTCATTTGATGATGTTGATACGATTAAATAAGGTATGATACTTTTCTGTTCTGATATACCGTAATTCTCGTGTTATAAGGCGCACTCGTCGTATATACCGCGAACTTAAATTACCAACATGATTACGTTTATGTTTACGTTGGCGAACGGGATGACCCTTTGAACAATGTAATAAATATGATATTACATTAATATATATTACAAAATTTCGATTTCACCAGGCGTTTTGGAGAGCTACAAATGACAAAAACGACACACACGACGACGACCAAAGTCTATAACAACAACAACACTCCTATCCCGACCAAGTCAAAGACCACTACCTATAACACACCATCAAAGTATGTTTACAACATGAATCACGTTAGACGAGGGAAGGCAGTCATAATCAACAACATAAACTTTCACCGTGCCACCGGGATGTCAAAACGTAGCGGTAGTGATAGCGACGCTCGGGCTCTCGAGGAAATATTTGAAAAACTTGGCTTCGAAGTGATGGCGTATACGGACCTTACAGTGCGGAAAACGATGGCTCTTTTACAACTCGGTAAATAAGTTTGGATTAAGTGTGATTTTCATGTTATTAGTCTAAATAAATATCTATCTTATTAGTTGCTTTTATTAAAGGCATATTATGTGATCTTTTCCAGAGAGCGCCCTCTATTCATTATTTTTTTTAGAAAGTAGATTTTCTTGCAGATTTACATTTCTGATCATAAATCATACATACATTCCAAGTTACAGAGCGATACGATTCCTAATTACCTCAAAATCATGGTTTTAGAGTGAATTTAGAGTGAAAATAATAAACTGTCGGATAATCCGACAGTTTATTTTCACTCTAAAATCATGATTTTGAAGTAATTAAGAATCGTATCGCCCTGTAACTTGGAATGTATGTGCGATTTATGATCAGAAATGTAAATCTGCAAGAAAATCTTCTTTCAATTTTTTTTCGATGTTGAGGGCGTTCCCTGGAAAGATCACATAATATACCTTTAATGTTTCTAATAGTCTGTGCCCCCGTGTGCGACGATAGAAGACAGAGTCCTTATTGTAATCGCCTCTGATAAATAATTACTTCAAGTTTTCCTTCATTTTTCTGTAGCCTATTTCTTGTTAATGATTCAAAGTAGATTCCTCAAATCACTCAATAAATAGTTGTCAAATATAACTTGATTCTAACATCCTTTTTACATTTTGGCTTTGATTACGTTTTACACTATGGGGATAGGGGAGGATGGGGCAACTGGCCCGTTTAAGCATATTTCATGATATAAAAGCTTAAAGCTCGTGTAAATATTTATGGAATTGCTATAAAAATATCACCCATGTAACTGTTTACATATAACACATAATCAATGTTAAAAAATATCCAAACAAAAGGCCAATTACCACTTACTAAAAACTTTACTTGGCACGGACCAGTTACCCCATCATTGGGGCAACTGGTCCTATATGTCCCAACGGTTAGAATACACAGAAATCATTGATTGATAACACGGTAACTAGGCAGTATTTTCTTTACAAACTCATTTCCATATTATTTAACGTGTAAAAAGGATACAGGTCTCATGAAACCCATGTTTTATACAGTTTTCGTGGTTAACGTGTAAACACCAGTAATACTAATGGTGCACAAAGCAAGCGCAATTTTCGACTGCACGTTTATTAGATAAAAAACGGTATGAACCTAGTTAAATGGTTACATGGTTGTGATATTCAGACGCCCCATACATTTGTCTATATATACCCAAAATCTTTAATGATTTTATTTACTTCATATAATCATCATTCAGTACTTATAATAAACCATCTTGATATTTAGCCAGCTTTTCATGTTACAGGGGAAGTTAGTCAATATGACAATGATGACCCAACGGTTAATATACACAAAAAGCAGTGGATAAAATACATAAATCATGATATTTCGTCATAGAAAATACCTTTACAGACACCATTTAAAATACAATAAAGATGTAATTCATAATACCGAGGTTTTAAACCATTCTAAAGCCATTTCATGTCATATTGTAATCACTCAATATCAGAAATAGTGGTATTAGACCCAAAATGCCCCAAAATGTCTAAGAACTAGAAAGAATGTGAATTATTTCATATTCTATTCACATTTCAATACCGAGTCATGTTTTATATTACAACTAATTTTCAAAATTAATTTTACAATTTTGATTAAGTTTTTGCAGGCGGACCAGTTGCCCCATACCCCTTCGGACCACTTGCCCCAACAAATGACGTAGCACTTTGTCGAGATGAAACATTATTCAAACACGCCTGTGACGTAATAAATGTTACGCCAAAATGTTTTAAAACATATCACCATTTGTCAAAACAATCAATAACTCCAATACATTTCAGAAAAAAGGCAAAACTGCTTTTTTGTTTTTAGCCATTACACAGATTTCTGTAGCCAGCGAGTATCTTTGAATTCGCAAATATTACGGCTTTCGGGTCCTACAAGTAGACGAGTGTCTTAAGATAAAATAAGAAATGGTGTACTTTGTTATTTGCAAATTCATAAACTATAACTCTACCAAATGAATACCCGTCATAATTATTTAAGTTGAAGCATTCTTTAAATGATAATATTGATCCAATTATCACCACCAATGTCCCAAGTTAGCTATATGCGCCATTTTACGGTCATTTCAACCCCAACCTATGGTTTTAATCATATTTCGGAAAACCCCTAAGCACACTACAATATAGCACCCATCAAATGCAATATGCACCTAGAATCTTAAGACGACTGTACTGCATGTATATGTTTACTGTTGCATATCTGTCAATCATATAAAGTACATTAAACATGATCTAAACCCATCTTCATATATCGCCCATACTATCTGTGAATTTTCAATCAGTCACTCAAGGAGTTGGCTTCAAAGATCTGGAGAAAAATCACATGTGTAAATACCCTAAAGTTCCAAATGTTTTGGATTGTAGAAGGTAATGATATATTATGTCAAGTATCAACAAAAGTACGTACTGTTCAAAAGAAAGCAGTATGCCCATACAATTACAAAATCCTTCATTTCGGACCACTTGCCCCACGGTCCAGTTGCCCCATATTCCCCTAAGCAGTTTCCCCATATTCCCCTAAGCAGTTTCCATTTATATTTTACATTTAATAAGGCTTTTTACATCATTATCTTATAGTGTCACAGCAAGATCACAGTAACGCCGACTGTGTCTTATTCGCTATTATGTCCCATGGTGATGAGGGTGTTCTCTATTGTACCGACGGCACCATACCTGTTGCAGAGATTACACGACCATTCCGAGGGGATAAATGCCAGGCATTGGCGGGAAAACCAAAAGTATTTTTCATTCAGGTAACTATGACGACACAATCAGTCGTTTGCAAATGGGTATTGTTCTTAAGGGTACTGCACCATGGTAGAATTCCTCCTACAATTTTTTTTATATTCACTGTGAACAAAGTTTGAACGATTATAAGAACGAATCTCGAATAAAAAATGGGGGTCACCAGCTTACTTTTTGAGCTACAGCCATTTCAAAACACGTGTTTGTAGCCATTTTTGACTACTATTTAGTACACAATCCTATGGAAATAGAATTTTTAGGTCGAACATTTCTGTATTTAAAAAAAAAACCGCTCCTCCAATTTTTTTGTAATTTTAATAAAAGTTGCGCATTAATAGGCACTATAGATTAATGAAATTAAAAAATAGGGTCACCAGCTTATATTTTGAGATAATTCCATAAAAAGGCCGATATTTTGGGGTCAACAATGTTGGAAAAGGAGAAGCGCGTTGTTGTAAGGCGTAGAACGCACAGTAAAACAACGCGGCACGAGCGCAAAACTGGTTTGAGTCGCGTACTCGCGTCATAACAGACGCACTGTCACTGTGTCTTTACGCACGGCCATGACTTTCGTCACACGCCTCGACTTTCAAAGGATCGGGCAAACGGGCACTGCCGACAATTGGAGGGGGTGTGGGGGCTGTGGGCCCCAAGTCAAGAAATGTTCGCGTAGATCCGGACTTTAATGTATTTTTCCATCTGCTGAATTTAATAGCTTACGGCCGGCCATGGTCCCTTGTACACAGGAACACAATTGATAGTATATGAAAACTTGATCAGCTAGCAATCTTTAATGTATTCTAAGCTAATGTAAAGCGTATAGCACTGACCTTAAGGAAAATATGCGCAGTGGCGGTCCTACAAGGGGCAATGGGGACCCCCCCCCCCCCCCCCCACACACACACACACCTACACAAAGATTGCTCCCCAATTAAATTGAGTTAAAATTAGAAAAAAATAGACAACGATCACTGGTTCGGTCAGTTCTAGTGGTTTTTCTTGATACTATGTAGATGGTTGTTAAGACTTCTTTTCGTGTGGACAATATCAGATCATCTTTTGGATGTGGGGGTGGGGTGGGGTGGGGGTGTTAGGGCATGTTATCTCCGAAACACAGGCGAAAAATGGTCCTTTTTAAATGGTTATAACGCATATGCATTACATCCCGGCGGAGAGAGGTGTGGGGGGGGGGGGGGGGCACAAACACCTCTGTCACCATTCACACTTTTTAATACTATAATAAGTATGTTACAGCTTCAATTATGTTTGATTCTGTGCCTTTTCAATTAATTCCAAAAATCAGCAGGCCTGTATGTAATCAGGGGCGGGCACAATACATAATAGAGTTTGTCTTTTTGGGGTGGTAGGGCGAGGGGCGAGCCTTCTAGCAGGGACCCCTCTAGTTCCGCCCTCCTAGTATTTAAGAACTTTATGCTCTTTGGCCTTCGCTTCGGTGAAAGGGCATAGGCCTATCCAGCGCAAATAGCTACACCTAAAACTATTTTTCACTTCTCCGAATTCCCTAGATGGTATTAAAATTCATAAAATTAAATTACAGCAACGATGTGACTTACGTTTCACAAGTTATTGCTAGAATTGTAGCTAATCTTTGGAACGCCTTACCCATTCATGTTAGATCATGCACATCCCTGGCCATACAGGTTGGGGGTTCGGAGTTTTACCGAGTATCATGGTCTTTAACTGTGAAATCATATCGCAAACTACTGCAAACAAACTGACCACTCTTTCTCCTCGGCTTCATTTTGAGTTTTTGCGGCATATGAACAAAATAGAAACGAGCGGGAAGATGCGCGTATAGCGCTTTTTGTCGATTGACGCGCATTTGGAATATTTTGAATTTGTCAAAATGCGCTTGCGACGCAACGCCAGTAATTCACGCTCGCGCCTTTATTTGACGCTACGCTCGCATTTTCGAGTCAAAAAATCAGCTGGCACAGTGCCAGCGGCACTGCGCGTCGCTACCGTGGTGCAGTACCCTTAAGTCTGTATATAGGTCGAGCGGGTATAGGTCGAGCGGGTATAAGTCAATGCCAAAGTATCAAACAAGTTATCAGAGATTCATTGGTCATTGGATTTAGGCTAAAAATGTATGTATTTATCAACAACATCAAAAAAGTGGGAGGGGAGGGAAGAAACGGGTTTTTGTACAAGGTTTTGTAAATCAGGTTCGTAGACTACCAAGTAAGTTTAAATTTGACCTCTGTCCTCCTAAACAAAGAAACGGTTGGCCAGTTCATTCAGAGATTCAGTCTTGTTTATAACCATGGGATGTGAGTTGTTTCACTAAAAAAAGGCCCGTTTGAAAAATTGTACTAAAAACTACTTTAATGCATAGGCCTATTATGCGATCTTTTCCATGGGGCGCCCTCAATCCTTGATTTTTTTGAAGCAGATTTTCTTTTCTGATCATATATTATAAATACATTCTGAGTTACAGGGTGATACGATTCCTAATTACTTCAAAATCATGGTTTTAAATCATGATTTTCAAGTATTTTATAATCGTATCGCTCTGTAACTCAGAATATATTTATGAGTTATGATCAGAAATGTAATCTGCAAGAAAATCTGCTTTAAAAAAAATCAAGTATAGAGGGCGTCCCATGGAAAAGATCGCACAATATGCCTTTAAGGTCCCAGATACTGGTATACCAGAATCTTTCAATACTGGTACATATAAAAATGCCAGTATCGCTCGATGTACGATTTTACTGTTCCAATACTGGAGTGTTTGTGTTCTAGTACTTAGCAGACGATACATGCTATACCAGTATGATTTGTACCAGTATTGAACGATCGTGACTGCGGAACATTTTACATGTCAGTTTTTACCAGTATTGAACGATTTTGGGTGTTCCAGTATCCGACAATATAGCATAGTCCAGAATCTGGAACCTAGGCTAAAGTACACTTTTTTTGGCCCGTTCATACTCTAGTCGCTGACCATCGTTGCGCAAATTGAAGCACCGCCAACCGTGTTTTCAGCTAACGTCGACGGACGCCCAGCGACGGGAGTATAATAACTCGTTTTATTTGTTTTTCAGGCTTGTCGTGGTCAACAACTTGACGACGGTGTGGCGATAGGAATGGAGGAAACAGATGCGGCTCTCAGCAGTGATGATGAAATGCAGATTATACCGTCTGAAGCGGACTTTCTGGTCGGATATTCGTCACCCCCAGGTAATTTAAACTTTTATTTTTGCAGGAATTTAGGGCTATTCTACAGGCATTGTCATCTGGTCAATATGAACACGTAGGAGATCATGAATGAACAGAGCAGGAGAATGTTCAGGCTTATCTTTGAATTCAGGCTACTTGCTTTACAAAAATCCACTCTTTCTTTATTTCCAGCCTGTTATTGTTAGCCTTTCTAGCCCGAGTTTCCACACCTAATCCCTATTTGTTGTATGAAGTTTTTCGTCCGGGGCGTAGCCAGAGGGGTAGGAGCAGAGCCAGGGGGACCACCCTGCCAGAAGGCTCGTCTCTCTGATGCACCAAATGAAATGGCAAATCATGCACCGTATATTAACCAAGATTATCCTCCTCCTTTCCATACAGGCATTTCCCCTCTCTTTTAACCCAAATTGAACACCCAATTTTGACAGCTATTGGCATAGGCCTCACAATCCCAATATTACGAGCAACCAATGTGCTCGTTAGTAAGAACAGCACATTATACTGATAATTAATATTAATTATCCTTCTCCACAAATCACCTACTATTAGTATCTTTCTTAATTTCTATATATCAGGCTATTACTCTTGGCGTAATAAAGGTATCGGTGCATGGTTCATTCAGGCGATTATCAATGTTCTCAATGACTTCGGCACAGAGTTGGAGATACAACAGATAATGACTCGTGTCAACCGCATCGTAGCGTATGAGTTCACCTCGGACTGCTCAGTACCAGGGTATGACCAAAAGAAACAAGTGCCTTGCATCGTCTCGACTCTTACCAAAGAACTGTATTTTGGGTCATTACCCAGGACGACAACAATCTGACAGAAACGAACATCATGGAATAATGTATTCAAATGTAAGATAATGCCCGAAGTATATGTAAATGTCGTTTGAACAGGGCTGTAACATAAGTTATCCAAAGGCTGTTGCTACTGCTCTTTCTACTAAAGATGGCTATAGCTACCTTTTTGTAATGTAAATGCTGCCCCATTTTGGACCATAAACCCAACCCACTATACTAGCAAAGATCATTTCTATTACTTATGATAGTACAAAGTTGTACTTTAAATAATGATATAAATTACCCATTTTGGGTTTATTTTGGTGTAATACAGCACAGCACAAAATCCACTATTGACGGATTAAACATCTTTATTCCGTAATGGGGTCTTGATACTAGTAGTAACTTATACACCAAGAATATACCTGACTTTAGGCCTTAAAAGAAACTCACCTTATAGAAAATATCGTTGCTATCTACTGAAGATGGCACATAGCCAATGCATTATGTGTAAATGCACTAGATACTGTGCTTTAATACAATAACACTACAATGAGTGCTGCTGCTATCTACTGAAGATAGCACAATATGAGTAACTTATATTATGTTTTCTATTGATCTGTTTTATTCTACTGCATACACATAGACAGTAATATATATTTATGACAATCAATTTGGAAAATAATATAATACTCTTATTAACCATTTTCTGATAGAGTAGTAAGTGCATGTAGCGTACTTAAGATGTACAAGGGCCATTCAATAAGTTCTACTTTCCAACTCATAACTTCGCTTGAATAAATGTCAGCCCCATGAAATTTGTTATGATTATAGCTCAGACACAATTAAAATAAATGATTATGATACCCGTGTCACTTTTGTTCTAATGCAGTCAGAATCAGAGAGTGATTTCAGTGGCGTGTCCAAAAGGGGCGAGGTTGGAGGTAGAATTTATTGAACGACCCTCATAGTCGGGGTCTAACTAAAGAGATACATTGTTAGACCGGTGTGAATTAAGTTAAAATAAATTTATAAGTAAGACGGTATGAAAGGAGCCATGGTCCGGTGCCCACAGGCTGAAAAAGTAGGCAATATGGAAAGCTCCTTGCAGGGAAATGTTGGCATTTGGAGGGGAATGTTACTCTTTCATTAGAAATGCATTCCATTTTGGAGGGAAATTTGGAATCGCTTGCCGGGAAAAAAACCATTTTTTCCGGCCATGAATTGGTGCCCCTGGCGCCATAATCCGGCGTCCATAGACCCCCTGTGTAGCAGGAGACATGGTCCCTGGAGCCATAGTCCGCCCTGCCCAGTAAAGTATAGGTGGGTATAGGGCACTCATCTCTACATGCATCACTAGTGTCACACTTAAGTCCGTGGAAGTCTAGGGGACGGAATATGGCTCCAGGGGGACCATTGCTCCTTTCACACTAGGTCTAACTTTGTCTAAAAGAATAGTCCATCTCAAAAGACCATTTTATTATTGTATCACTTTTAAAGTCGAAAGTTAAAATTGGAGTAATATAATGCACTTATCAATTGCATCCCCGGCCCCGGGGGACCCGGGCTGGGGATAGCGGGGATTAGGGCCGGGACGTACAAATTGCCCATGTGACGTCCCGGGTACAATCGTGTACGGTCCCCGCAGGGCCGGGCACCATTTTTTGTATGTCCCCGCCACAGTCCCGGCCCCCTTGGCCGGGACAAGTGTACAGTCCCGGCCACCCATTTCACCCGCCTACAGTCACAAGGTTGCTTATTTCTTTCTGCAACCATAACGGAATGCATTTCTATGTGTTCCCTGTGTTATTAGGCTTATTTCATCAAGCGCATTGCATCTCTAGCTTATTTATAGCAAGCGCCCGGGTGTACCTTGTACCGCTACATGCCCCGGCTAGTGGGGGGTACAGTTTGTACGTCCGCGTCCGCTCCCCCGCATAGCCGGGCATCATTTTTTGTACACTCATGTATGGTCCCCGCCATGCCCCGGGTCCCCGGGGGCCAGGCTTGCAATATTGATAAGTGTATAACATTAACATGTATTCACGGCCCTTATAAAATATATGCATAATGAGCCGTCTCAGAATAAAAAGATTCTTTCTTGTATTTTTCATTTAGACCAGGTATAAGTTGTTTTGTGAATACCGAATCTTGTTCCCTCATTCGGTACTACAGTGGAGTCAATGTTTTGGCAAGAAGCTCGTCTGTACGTTGCCAGTGGCACAATCTGTTTTATAGTATGACATGGGTTTTCTAAAGTAGCCCACACGAACACCCATCTCCAAGTTATTTTGAATCTCACATGAAAATATTTTCACCAGGACAAATGTAAAATAAAACGTTTGACAAATAGTTTTTGTGCATCTGAGTTTTATTTGTATCATTACCAATGTAGGAAAATAAACACTCTTTGACATAGGAACATTTTAGATCAGAAAACAAAACCACCAATTACACTACACCATCTCTTACATTTCTGGATAACTAATTTATTTAGATATGATTTAATTCATATTCAAAATGATCATGATTGATATTTTGGAGTGAAAACCTGGGAGCAGTCGGCTATTAAGCATGCATGACTAAAACGAGAGAGCGGGTGGGGTCTAGTGGATGACGCCGGTCTCACGATGCAAAGGTTGTGAGTTCGAGCCCCGCTAGGTCCAACATGTTTGTATCCTTGGGCAAGGTACTTAGTCTCAATTGCCTCGTCGACCCAAGCGAGATTGGGGAGCTGTTAAAAAGGGTGATATTACAATCTAAGTGCTGATATTGATGTGCGCCTGGTACTTAGTCTCAATTGCCTCGTCGACCCAAGCGAGATTGGGGAGCTGTTAAAAAGGGTGATATTACAATCTAAGTGCTGATATTGATGTGCGCCTAGCCGGCAGCCTACGATAGATGAAAGCGAAATGAATTGTGACGATTTCCTAACGACAGTGTAATAATATATATATATATATATAGGCTACAGCGCCATGAGCGTCGCTTGCGGCGGATACCGGCGCTATATAAATATCCACTATTATTATTATTAAAACAAATTGTGTATGTTACGCGTGTAACACTTTAAGGGGTCTAAATTTGATAATTTTCAAGATAGAGGATAATTTTTTCACCATCCTGTTGATATCTTTCCTATTTAGTGGGACTAAACATGTGGGATCCTCATAGGGAATACAAGTTTAGGGGGTTTGGAAAATATTTGGTCACGCATGCTTAGTATTGCTTACAGGATGAAATTTGTCTGCCCCCTCCCCACCCCGGAGTGAAAAATAACAAATTGTTTAGTGTTTAATCATTAGACATCCATTTAAAGGTCCAGCGACGTGCTAATGAAACTTATTTAAAAAAAAGTTATACAATATATTAGTTAGAACATTTCACATGTTATTTTTTATAAATTTGAATAAATATATTTAAAAAAAGATAAAATATGTTCGGCCGTATACCAAATCCAAGCCCTTCACCAGAAACGCAATGAACCATGAAGTGGTTTGGGTGACTTCGCTGGTGACGTCACTCCGGGAGGAACTGAAGTGTCAATACGGTCAGATTTCCGGACTGACGTCACAGTTTCCGTGTTGTCTAAGAGGAGAATTTGTAGTCAGCAAACAATGCACCACGGTCTAAAAATATGGCCTCAAAATAACATGTGTATCAAGTTGTACAGGTTCCCTTACAAACAGTATCATGACCTCGATCTATTCATTCACTGAATGTGATAATACGGCTAATCCACTTGTGATTGTACGGTTTTGAATGCACACAGCATGGATACACATGTTTAAAGTTCGCGCGGTCATTCAATTGTTCAGCAAGGCATGATGATGGGAAAGGGCTAATATTGTAAAGAGTGTGTGAAGACATATCAGACCCTAGGTTTGTCACAATGTTACAGTGCATTGTTGGCTAACTATGATTTCTCCTGTGTTGCCTGGTAGAGCGGGTTATTCAAAATACGAAGATCGTTTTTAACACCGATTTTGGGTCGCATTTATGGTTTTTGTAAATTTCTTCTTTCCCTTGCTCATAAAATGTTTATTTTCGAAATCCTTGTGATTTTGTCTTTATTTTGATATGTAATAAACGATGCATATCAGTGGACCTTTAATTACTCTAAATTGCTGTAATAAATTTCACAAAATGTTCATTTCAATTATTTACTCCTTTTTTTTTTGTAACTCAAGTTGAATTATGAGAACTCAAAACTTGAAATTGGTAAGAGCAAAACCATTTGAGTACAATACTTGTCTTATAAATGCTTTGTGTACCACATACAACTCGAATATAGCCCCAGTACCTGTTCCAACCAAAAATATTTTCTGTCATAGCAAACCTTTGACCGCATATTTTACAGACAACATGTTATAACATTTCTTTGTAAAGTAGATATCCATTTAGGTCTAGGTCTGAGTGATGAAAGAAACTGGTCAATACAAGATTAAAATCTTATCAAGTATTTGCAACAAAGAAACAGTCAAACAGCTGTGTTGGGAACATCATTCAACGAACTACAACATATCTTGTAAGGATTTCATTTATCCATACAATGGTTCAAATCTGATCTGGCCATGTGTTTTGAACTCGCCACCCTTCCCGTTGCATGTCCAGATTTTTACATTTTACACCATCTGAGATTCGAATTAGCATATCGCAATAACTACTTGTTCTACTCCATAAAAAGTATATATTTTCTGAACGGTAATCTCACAAGGAATCTAAATATGTGATTGGAATTTGCATAAGACTTAATGGTAACATGTTGTGATTAAGAATGTTCAAAAGATATTGATTTTTTTTTCATATTTTGATTAAAGCTCAATATTTTTTTATTCCTATCCCATCATCATTTTACTGTGCATATTAGTTCCTCATGCAATTTACCCATCAGAACATAATGGTTGTTAAGGGTAACTTGTTGAAATATACTATATCGGGAAGTAAATTAGCACAAACGTTTACATTTCAAATTTATTAGAGTTTACACATATATTTTTTTGGCTATTCACCCAATCCTATTTTAAGCAAGATTTCTGAATTCCCCTATTCGAGAGCTTTCCAAAAAGGTATAATTTTGCTATAATCGGTTGAATAATTTTGTATGTAGGCCTATGTATGTAAAACCGATGAATTAGGGCAAGTTCACTGTGTAGTGAATAGGGAAAAAGCCAAGGACAATGCAATCGATTCGTGATTACAACTGTTACGTAAGAGTTGACACGTTTGTTGAAACAGAAACTTATAGAATATAAAACAATCTATAAAATGAGAGCAAAATCATATTTGTACCATACTGGGATGAGGAGTTATTTTAATTTGAACGAAGAATTGGGAACATTTTCTATATTCCCCATAGAGATTGTACACGACGCCACCGCCACCGCCGCCACCCCTGACTTTCGAAATATAATCGATCATATCTCAGCCAAACAGTTATAGAAATACCTGATTTATTCACACGGTGTAGCTAGATCAATAAGCTTTCAAATGACAGCTAAACCATAGCTCTACCACATTTAGTTGTTGAGTTAATAAAGAGAGATGGATGATTCGTCACCAAAAATGCAACAACGCCACCCTTTTTGGGTGGTCAGTTCAAAACACATGGCCATCTGTAACAGCCATAGCAAACCAATCTTTATTACACTTAAAAATGGATGACAGATCAAATTCACTTTTCAAAATTGGGATTTTGGTATCAGAAGAAAGCCTATATTTTTTTCTCATAACCCCTGGAAATGTTAGGCTTGGTAAGATGTTTCATTTTGACACTATTAGCGAAAAAGTAATGAATTAGGCCATGAAAAAACCTTGTTCTCTTATTTGTTTGTTTTTTTCACACAAAATTGTGAACATTTTGTGAATTTTCATCTATAGAAATGAAGTATCTTATGGATACACAGCCATTTTCTTATACCCGTCATAATGGTTACTCTGCTGTACTGGATATGTGTGGTACAACCAAAGTAGCTGCATAGTAGCAGTCTGCTTACAGTACCTGTTTATGTACTTGCAGCAGAGTAAGCATGATGCCAGACATAAGGAAATGGCTGTGTATTGTAACACTTCACATGGGAAATATTACCAAAATAGGCTATTAGTATCTTGGAGTAAATTCGTACAGGTTCATTATGCTTATCCATTGTAAAGTATTCACATGCTTGTTCTGGAATCATTTTTATAAATCAACACATTAGGTTTGAACAGCTTGAAATTGGTGAAGCCTTCTTACACCAGCAGCGCATCAATACAGAAGGACGCCAGTGCGCATGAAGATGCACTGTGCATCATATGCGTGACCAGAGGGTGCGACCAAAAGCACATGCATTTGTCCATAATCACACGTGCACACTTGGATTACTATTGGGCGCGGCACGTGCACACTTGGATTACTATTGGGCGCGACACGTGCACACTTGGATTACTATTGGGCGCGGCACGTGCACACTTGGATTACTATTGGGCGCGGCACGTGCACACTTGGATTACTATTGGGCGCGGCACGTGCACACTTGGATTACTATTGGGCGCGGCACGTGCACACTTGGATTACTATTGGGCGCGGCACGTGCACACTTGGATTACTATTGGGCGCGGAGAGATGAAAACCAAATACTTCTTGCCAATTTGGAACTGATTAAACTATAATCAGGTGCATGTCAACATTTCCTAGTACCATGCTTCCCTTGACATTGTACCCTTTATTTGCTTTATTGGCCTATTTATTCTCCTTAAATACCATATTTTTAATTGGCACCTGCCGGTTGTTGATGGGGTAATCATCGATATCACGTAATGAAAGAGAGGCAAAGACATAACATTATTTGCCTCACTTTCATTGTGCCGGGGGAGGGGGTGGGGGGTTATTTACTACATTTAGGCAATTTGTTGATTTCTTCCATTTTATGAAATGGAAATAAAATGCTTTTAAACTACGACTCTAAAAATCATGAAATTCATATTGACAGACTTTTTATGAATTAAAACCAACAATTTTATCAAAACAAGCTGATGTTTGATAGCATAATGGCACAGCGTCGCCCCCCCCCCCATTGGTTATGCACTATCAATGTTTACCCCATCAATGGCATAAGGTGCTAATTATTACAACTAAGGTCTAGAGTTTTGTTCCCACAAAATCTCACCCAGTCATCAGGAATTTCACACGCCTGCAAAAAAACACTGAAGTACCTTGGGCAATTCGGCCTACATACCTGTAAAAACCACTAAATACCTTGGGCAATTTGGCCTACATACCCGCAAAAACCACTAAATACCGTGGGCAATTCGGCCTACATAGAGGCCATGAGTCAAGAAGAATGAATATATACATTTTGATATACATTTTGATCAATCAATTTATAAAACAACAAGAAAACAAACTAACATAACCTGTTAAACAAGTTTGCTGAGAAAAATCTTAGATTAGTTGTAGTCTACAGTATTACCACAATATTTTACGATTTTATCATAAAAATTAGTTCTTTACAATTGTTACGTATGGGTGAAAAGTAGTTCCTGGTCATGTAGTCACTGTCATAATACTACGGACAAAATTCAAGCTATTTCACACGAGCATGTTTTGTTGTTGTTCTCGGAACTGTGTCCAAATGCTTCAAATACGCGTTCAACTGTGCATGCATGCGCGTGACAATTTCACAGTTGACCAATCAGGACGCATGGTCACTTTTTAAAAGCATCCGGTACACACTTCCTGGTTTACGCACATGTATTGGTGGAATTTTGTCCATAGCATTATGACGCTGACTATAACCAGGAGCTATTCCATGGAACAATATGGAAATAATTTCCAATACCTGCCTCTTTAGATTCCTGGTACACACTGCACACACAATCAGGGGTGTGAGAGGCCTCAAATAAAAAAGAGGAAATAAGACAAAAACTAGGAAAAACAGCGTAAAATTGGGTAAAAATGCCAAATATGGGCTGAAAATAATACAAGCTGAAATTTGGGCACAAGAAAAATTTAAAAACAGAGGAAATCAGCTAAAAAGAGGAACTCTCACACCCCTGCAAAACTGTAAAACCACTCAATTTCGTGAGGGATTTAATTTTGCGAGGGATGTGGATTCGCGACGAAATTAAATACCTGCGAAAACTGACAATTTTGCATTGAAATTTCCAGATTTGCGAAATTAAATGCCCGCTAAAATAGCAGTAATTCTAAATTCGCCAAATAAAGTACCCGCAAAATTATAGTGTTCTACAGTATTCTTGCAACCACAACTGGACATTGAAATAACCCACTCCCACAAAACCGGCCGTGATTCATATTTTCAAGAAATTGAGATTTTGGTATAGTAGCCGACTTTAAAATGACAACAAAATCATGTCCCTCCTCCATCTAATTTTTCAAAATATGGGCATCTGGCAGGTTTGTGCGATACCCAATTACAAGAAATAAGGCTTTCAAGATTTCTTTCCAGGTTTTGCAAAGCAATTTTCCATAGTTTTGGTTAAAATATAATTAACCATGATTGTTTTAGAAATAAGGCTTTCAAGTTTTCAAAGCAAATCTCCATCTATTTTCTCATTTTCATCTCCATCATCCTTGACTTCATCTTTCACTGGTTTTGCTTCTTCATCTACTTGCATCTTTTCATTTTCATCATTATCACCCTCTACCAATGCAGAAGGAAGATCCTTATTTTCAATAGTATCTTTGTTTTCCTCTACCAAGGTGAGAGGAACATCTTCATTTTCTTTTTCAAGCCCTACTAATGCTGCTGAAACATCTTCGTTTTCACCATTATCTTTGTTATCCTTTCCTAATGTGGCAGAACCATCCTCTAAAATCTCACCACAGTATTCCTCCCCGTGGGCATTGTCTCTATCACCTTGAGAAGCAATTCCTCCTTGGTTAGCAACCGCCTCATCCCCTCCTTCAATATCTACATCTTCATCCTCATCCCCCTCGGTGATCTTGTCAACAGTTGTGTTCTCCATGACAACATCTTCCTTTGTTCCTGCATCTTCCTTTACTTCATCAAATGATGCTTTTGGTTTAACTGTTGGCTTATCTTTGGGCATGCAGGTCTTCAAGAGAGCATCGATAGAAATGTTGTCTCTAGCGCAATATTGCTGCAATATAAAATAAAAACAGGCATGTTAAAATATGAAAAAGATATGAATAATTGATTGCTAACCCTAAGCCGCCTAGACACTACAAATCCTTAATCTGCTATAACCTGGTATCATGCGCTATGGATAAACCATATAGCTCAGTCAAGTAGAGTGTCTGACCTGCATGCACACGACAAGGGTTCGATACCTGGCACATTCCAAACAAGTTAGACCCATTTTTCTTACTCGATTCACAAAAACACACCCGGGGAATTAGGGTTAATAAAGTGTGACGATTGATTGATTGATCCATCCCATTTCCTGTCAACCCATAGTTTTGTTTTCATGTGTACATGATTTGGGACCAAGAGTTACAGTTTCCAGCATGAATCATAAAATACATGTTTGGGGGATTTTTGAAAAAAAGAGACCCATTAGAGCTGCACATAATCATATTCGTTATATGTGAGTCCCCTCCCCAGGGAAAAGATAAATAATTTTCACATAGCACAACACATCCATTTCTTCAGTGGCGTAAGTAGGTTTTTCATATGGCGGGGTGGGGGGGGCAAGAAATGAAAGTAAACTGATAAGATTTTGCTGACGAAAGAAATGCGAGCGTAACGCGTGAACATTTTACACTTTACATTTATTTGTGCTATGATTGAGGTATATTTCTACTTTAAACAAGCTTCTACCAAAAATATTCCATTTTTGGGACACATGCCCATCTGTTTACTTTTGACCATCATAATTCCATGATTCCTCTTGTTAAATGAACTGACAGTGCCAATCTCAACCGACAGACAGTCAATATTGGGGAGGGTGATTACCCCCTCGCCCCCCCCCCTCCCCCCTGGTTATGCGACTGCATTTCTTACCATGACTTTGATATGATGTTCCTCTTGTGAACAGTGAGTTTCTTTCGAAACATTCGGGCAGAATTTCTTACATGCGCTACAGTACCATCCTGTCACAGGCAACAAATACTTCATGCCTGCAATAAGAAAAACATTATGAACAATTACGAGACATAAAAACACTGTTGTATTGGCCAGACTGATTCATTATTATGTTAATTTGTGAACTTTTTTTGTTAGAAATGTTTGAAATTGTTTAATTGTTGAACATTATTTTAAATTGTTGAAATTTTTTTAAATTGTTGAAATTTTTTTAAATTGTTGACATTTTTTTAAATTGTTGATTTTTAAATTGTTGACATTTTTTTAAATTGCTGACATTTTTTTAAATTGTTCAAATTTTTTTAAATTGTTGAATTTTTTTGAAATTGTTGAATATTTTTAAATTGTTCAAATTTGTTAATTGTTCAAAATGTTGTAAAGTTGTTGAACATTTTGTAAAATTTATGAACACTTTGTAAAATGTATGAAAATTTTGTAAAATTTATGAAAATGTTGTAAGATTGTTGAACATTTTGTGAAATTGTTGAACATTTTGTAAAATTGTTGAACATTTTGTAAAATTGTTGAACATTTTGTAAAATTGTTTGTAAAATTGTTGAAAATGTAATTTGTGAACTTTTTCTGTTAGAAATGTTTGAAATTGTTTAATTATTGAAAAAAAAAATTTAGAAATAAGAAAAAGGAACACTGAGAAATAATTTATTAATTGATGTAAACTAGAATCTAAGAACTCCAACGATGAATGCACTATGATGCCATGATTTTGTACATATGTGATGCGATCAAGAGGAATGAGTCAGATGTCGGGGAATCCCAAATTGAGATATGGCCAATTCAAAATGGCGGCTTACATAAGTTCTGATGGAAATTAATGTATACAATTTGACATAACTTTAAAACAAAACGTCGTATCGACATGGGGTTTTCAGTTTCTGAAAGCTCTAGTGTCTTCTTTAAAACTGTATTAAAAACTCATTTTCGACCAGGGTCGACATCCGACTCATTCCTCTTGATCGCGTCACATATGTCTATGGAAACTGAGACAAATTGGAGACCAAATTAAGGGCATTTTCGCAAAAATGCAATGCATTGTGGTGGTGTCTTAAAAATCTTCTTTGGATTTAACTATTATAGTCCTTGTCTAAAAGTTGTGAAATAGTCCTTACCTATGATTGTTCCAGGTGGGATACAGGTTTTCAGTTTAGGCGCATCATCTTGTTGTTTCTAATAAAAAAAGAAGAATTTTAATGATGTCATGATAAGCTTAATATGTCCAAAATTATCGCCATTTTCACTTACGTACAGAGCGTACGTAACTTTTACCCCCCTCGAGTTACGTACGCAATAAATGGCGAAATTTTATTTTATTTTGTACTTTAAAAAAAAAATCCTGCCTCTCAAGATCGCCATTTACGTTACGTACGGTTGGGGTATATTTCGACCCCCTCCCCCCTCTTACATACGCTTTGTACGTAACTGAAAATGGCGAAAATTATGGACGACCCCTAACAAAAAACTATTTCACCATTCTTTAATTGATCATTAAGTTAAAATAACATTGATAACAAGAATGAACACACAATGTTGGCCCGTCAATGCCCAGCACTGACCGACCAAAATACAGACAGGGAGACAGGACAAACATTAAAACTATAAATAATTTAAGATATAAATTGGGTATGGCAGAGACCTGAAGCCATGACAACAATACCAGCAGACAAAGTAGGAATAGACACATTGAAGTCCTTGTGGTTTCAGTCAACATTGACTTTGGGTACGCATGATCGTTCCAAAAATTGCGGAAAAGGGTGGTTTTCTGCACCATTTCCATGGACATTCCGCGTACATTTATGTCCGCGATTTCCCAATATTAGGAATGTGTTTTAAAGCTACGTCCACGGTTTAAAAAAATAAGGTGTCAGTTTGAAAGCTATGTCTGTGATTTCAAAATATTAGGTGTTTTTTTAATAATTAGATTGAGTAATGTGTCATATCAATTTGTCCTGTTAATAAGAAAAAGTGGTATTTTGAACCAGATGTGCCCTCGTTTTTGCGCAAAAAGGGGGACTATTTAGAAAGTGTCCTTGAAATGGTGAAAAAGGGTGATTATTTTCAGACAAAATATCGGCGTTAGTGTGCGAAAAGGGGGTCAAATTAGCTATTGACCTATAAATTGTACGATAAGGTTTATGAGATGTACATATTACTAATCGTCCTCTTTATCATTGTATCAATATTTTTGCGTAAAGATATTTTCGCGCATTTTGATATCATAGATATTTCGCGAATTGTTTTTTTCGCGGGCGACCTTCTGGGTACACTGCATGAATATTGAAAACAATATTTTTGCGTGTTATAATTTGTGCGGAAAAATATTTTGCGCAAAAAGCGTGAAAATAAAACCTCCGCGAAAATTTCAGCTTTTAAAGTATATGTTCCTAATGGTCCTCTTTATCATTGTACACATGGCAACACTCCAGTGAGGATAACAATGTGCAACATTTCACAATGTGATAAATCGGTAACTTCACTTTCCACTGTTTCACTCAATCACCCTATAAAATACAAAGGGTGAAATACCATTCACCTTTGATTTTTAACCTTGAAAAACTTTATTCAAGAGTGAAAAATGTTGGAAATCACATTGGTTTGTTGCCTAAAACACTGCTTTAGCACAAATTCTGGCCATTGTTTTGATTTTTCCTCAACAATTTCACCCAGTGAAATTGCTGATTTTACGGATTGTAACAGACATAACAGAGGCATTTCAACTTACCATTGCAGGTTTATCCTGGGCCGTGGCTTTATCTTGTTCATTCATCCCCGAGATGGAATGTTTCATGGGGGTTTCCTTGACAGACTGCAATATTACTTTCTCTACATGTCCTTTAATTGCAGCTAGTTTTTGATCAATACGCTCTTTGAGAGAGGTGATCTATGATTTTGAGGGCATAAAAATAAGAACAAACATTGTAATCAGTCAAACTACAATCAAGGAAAATAATAGTTGGCACACTTGATACAATTAATTACAACTATCCCTGTGCTCACACAACAGAGAACCGACTTGGGACATAGCACTCTTTAATAGCACGCAGAGGTCTCCCCCTCTCTCTCATCCTTCCCCACCCCCATCAATCAATGTTGAGAGAGCTGCCAAAGCTTCTGATGACCTGTGGCTCGGATCAACATTGCCTCGGGGGAGAGGGGCACTTTTTTCCTTAATTAGGGGCACTTTTTTCCTTAATTGGGACAAAGTGTGCCAACCTTTTTTTCCTTGATTGTAGATCCAGGCATAAATAATAGTCTTTCACAATTCTGTGAACATAATATAAATGGTATATATCAAGGGTTGAGCACCAGAAGGCCGTAACTCAAAAAATGCTATTCTTAGATAATCAACTTTCAAATATTCGGGACTCATTACAATACACTGTAGCACCCAACTTATAACTCTAGTTTTCGTCAAATTAAGAGTGTTTATGAGTTATCTCTTTATGGTTCTGAAAAGCTAGGTTATATGGATTATTTTGGTACCAAAATCTAATTTTGCCCAAAAGTTGAGTTGCGGCCTTCTGGCGCTCAACCCTCGATATGCATCCACAGTTTATTGATCCCTGTATTTCCTGGTGGGAGTTTTTCAAAGCATTCAATGTTTGTTTTAATCATGTTATGCGGTAATACATTCAAATGTCATATTTAACCTCTCTTACAATGCTCCATGTATGCAAAGCGCCCAAAAAGTCTAACATTTAGTGAAATCAGCTATTCAGACATGAGAATGAACACCGTTTAAAAAACCCTGAAAAACCTGATGAAGTGCATGAAATCATACTAATTGAAATTATAAGAGGAGAAATTTGAACTGAAATCAGGTTCAAACCTATTATTTTTTTAAATATTCATGCCTGGGTAGTACAAGTAAACATAGGGGTATAGTGAGACAAACCAGAATGGGTATTCCATCCAAATCATATGAATTGGACCAAAAATGATCAAGTTATGATCAAAATACTATTTTTGCCAAAATGGGGGACAATTTTTTGTTGTTAGTCAGGGCATTTTGGATAAAAGACATCAATTATTTAAAATATGACCTAAACAATTGACACTATCAATATGTCAGCCATATATATATATTTTTTTTGGGGGGGGGGGGGATATGTCAGCCATATTTGGGGGGGGGGGGGGCTAAACTCTGTTTTAAAAGACTATCACTACAGATTTCTAAATCTGTGACCAACACACATGTTGATGGATACTCATTCAATAACTCGCCAAATGTATAGCTCATTCTTTCAACAGTAACACTTGTATTGAAGGTCGTGTTCTGAATTGATTGGAACAACGAATAATACGCGGGAACTAGAACCTTTTGTTACTAGCCTGCATGAGTGACATGGATACTCTCTATCGTAAAACATAACAAGCTTACCCGTTTATGGAGCCATGTCCCAAAGTGTCTGTGGTTGCTGGTTTTGAACGTTCTACATATCGAACAACGTGGAGCACAGTCTAACTTATGCTGTATGAATATAAGGGGAAAAGAAAGTTAACACTTTCCACGCGGCAGGCAGCTGCAGACGACATTCCAAAATTTCACAAAATGTTTAAAAAATGTCAAAATTATTGAATTTCATTACCATATTTAGAATCACCATGAGAAATGCATTGAAATAAGTACAAACATGCCTAGTACTGGGTCAGTAATCATTGAGATAAACTTTGAAAATTTTGAAAGGTTTCTGAAAAATCAGTTCTGTATATGGTAAAAATAGTAACCGCGTGGAAAGAAAGTTAAGGAGTATTGAACATACAGACCTATAATATTCAATAAAACGAAATTCAAACTGCCCATCCCCTACCTGTGATTATTTGCAATTTGCACTCAGTGGTTTGTGTCGAAAATGCTGTTGGGATTTTCATACCCGATAATATGACGTCGTTGTTAATAAAACAGCCTCATCATCACCAGGTCGAGATTTGTAATAACACAGGAATTTAATGCATAAATTGAAAATAACAGTACATGACAGAGATGTAGAAATCTCACAACTGTTACATCATAGCTTCAATCAGTATGTCAGCATCCATACAGATGATTTTTTTTAAATTCTAAAGCCGATTTTGTCTTACCTATGCAATATAGTGTTCCATAAAGATGGGCCCGTCATCATTGCTCGGGCTCATCAAGTTTATATTAATAAACATACATTTGATTAGCCTTTAATTGATTCTCAGTACTGATCTCTATTAAGGAAAACAACAGCTAGCAATGCTGCCACCATCACCAACAGTAGTAAACACCATAACGTTATGTTCACATAGTAGTTTTTCTAGCGTATCAAACACAGTTGTCATAAATGGTCAGTTATCTACGCATTGGTAAATATTTTGATGATAATAATGGTTAACATTCACATGTATTGATTTATAGAGCTTACCTTATGCAACAAGCTATTCTTGCAGTGTTCCTCATATGGCCCAGGACAAGCGACAGTACATACTCTACAAAAAAAGCTGTAATTCTCCTCCTCCTCTTTCTCAGCCTTGGCTCTATAAAAAGATTAAAAACATATTGTACTTTAGGTCCCAGATTCTGGACTGAACTAGTATTGTCCTATACTGGAACACCCAGTGTCGTTCGATACTGGTAAAAAGTCAGTGTTCCAGCATCAGACAATACTGGGACATATAAAATGTACCAATATCGGGAGATGCTGGAACAAAATTATGTACCAGTATCGTTCAATACTGGGACAAATTACACTGGTAGTATGTGTACCAGTATCGCCCGATACTGGAACAGTAAAATCGTACCAGTATCGAGCGATACTGGTAAATTTTATGTGCCAGTATTGAACGATACTGCCAGTATTTGGGACCTAAAGTACACTTTTTCCAACATATCATTTGATATGGACTGATATTTTTATACCTTTTGCCTATAAACAATTCAGTGATGTAATTTTAATACAATTTCTATAGGATCCACAATGACCAAAAGCTTACGGTGGCTAACTCATCTACGGTGATAGGACTGAATTGCTTCAAATACCAGAAGATAATAAGAAAAGAAGATATGACAAGTTCGAATATTTTCATAAACGAAAGTTTTTGATACACAGAATTGTTTGTTATTTGAAAACCCGATTGACTTACTACAGGAGACAATCCCCCTTTTAGATATTTGTTTTAAAAAGTAATCACTGTGAAAACTCACAAGATAATTTAAATAATCTTTCCATAGCACTTTTCCTCTTATCTACAGAAATCTATGAAAATAAAGAAAAACATCAAAAACTTCTGAAATTATCTGAAAGTCCTCAAATAGGTAGATAAGATTTATCTTTGCTGTGGTTTCGGTATTAAAAAGTAAAGCTATAATTAATTTGGTATACTAGCTGTATTTCTGCAGTGGTGTAGTATCTAAGTTAGTGACCTTCATTGAGTTACAATAAAAACCAAATCCATGTAAAAAACATAGCTTTAAACAAGATGTCTTTGTCAGAAATGTTAACTTTGTGTCACTACATGTAAGGAACAGTACATTGTAAGCTTAGAAGAACAAGGCTATGTGATATACAATCATGTCCCGTTTGTAAATTCATTTTACAGGGACAGGGAGACATTTTAAACCAATTCGCTAGGATAGGGACATGTGAAATAATTCATTGATGCAACGACACACTGTTAATCATATTTTTCATGACTGAGTGAGGATAAGCCCATGCATACATGAGGTTAAAGCTCTACCGGCATTTGGCAACACTCTCTGCAGCTATTCATTCTTCAGGTATCAATTTTAGAAGATGAAAATGTAGGGTTTCACATAATGGCAACAAACACTGAGTAAATAGCAATTATAAATGCTCATGTTTGTATTATGCATATGACATTGTAGTCACAGCTGTTATGTAAATACCTCATCATACAAATTTTGAATGCCCGAGAGTGTGATAGTACAAACTATTTCACAAGGTCCAATTTGGATTTTTCCATTGCACGAGGCCAAGCCGAGTGTAATGGAATAATCCAAATTGGACCGAGTGATATAGTTTTACTATTGCACAAGCAAACGGCATTCAATGTTTGTTTTATATCATGATATCACATTATTCTCTTCCAACCATAATGATAGCTGAGACTAAAATAACTATTTTAGTCTCAGATGATAGTTGAAACTATCACATGATTGAAATCAAGCCTATCATGATATAAATAAATAGAGCTGGGAACACTGACTTCAAATTGGTCAAAAAGCTTGAGCTTCTTCTATAGAGGGCCACCATTTTAGGGGTCAGACCCCTAAATTCCACAACCCGCTCTGCGATCCCTTTAAAATTGGTCAAGTGTCCCATTGAACATGTGCTGTCATGACCCCAATGACCACCCACTTCTGCCGCATAAAATGGTTGTCCCCCTGATCTGCTACTGCATGCCTTGGCAACAGTGCTACATCTTACAACTATGTCATACTAGTGATGCTTTGAGATTGTTTAGTTTCTGATAAGGAATTTGATGCCAAATCATTGGCACCGCAACTTTCAGTTATGGTTGGACCAATCACTACTACTGGTTCATTGGCACAAAACCTAAATCACTGCAGCTGACTCATATCGTCACTATCAAAACCTAGTACCTCCAATCGGCCCTTCAGCATGAAAGTAATACTATGTATAATAGGCTTGCACGACAACAGGTTTTTTCCTGGTCGACCAGTCGCCGTCCGGCGACATTGGAGGTTAAATTCTGACAAAATTTCGATGCTCAATTGGTCTTCAAAATGTCTAAATAAAGGAAGTATGACACAGATAACTTACACAAGATATTTCACTAACGTCTTTGCAGGAATATCTAAGGTGGCATAATATCACATGTGTCGATAATAATAAGTACATAATTGCAGTCACGACGAGCGCCAATGGTCATGACCCCGACTAATGGCAACCAGGACGTGCAAAAACACCTTGTAAGTTCTCTTGCCCCTGAACATGTTGGGCAGTTATAGTGTATTCATGCTGAAGGGCCAACAACGTTTACACCGAACAGTGTCGACGTGGAACTGGTCAATAGCTAGCAGTGATGTGTAAGACTTATCTATATACAAAGCAACTAAAATCATCACAACTGACTATAGCTTTCTCTTCCTCTGAAAAGTGACATAAGTTTACAATTGCAGCATTTACGCATGCATGTACGTTCAGTCTTTCTATACGCCAGCGTATATGCAAGCACCATGGGCGGGGCAGACACATTTAAACACTGCGATCAAAGAATGACGCATTAATGTCACCGTCTCAGGGAGGAGATATAGATGATAGTATGTAACAGTGCATGTATACTAACTGAGTGGTAGCTTCCAGTTTCTCTGCTGTCTTGGATTGGACAAGAGGTAGCTTGTGGAGTCGGAACACCAATGGAATACGTTTAGGGTTGCCCACTTTGCTCACATTGACATCGTATACATGCTGCTTGTGATTCTCTGATTCCAAATGTTGGTTGTAATCCTGTATTAAAAAGATGATCAGTGCAAACAGCCTGGTTTATAAGACAACATCAACCCAAGAAAACTAAGCACTAGACTGCAGATTAGATATGCACTATTATATTTCTGAATATGACCATTATTTAAGGTATTGTTTTTAGACCATACCCATGTTACATTGTCTGTATTGAATGGGAGTGGTAGTATTATTTTAAGTAGAACAACAACACCACAGGTGAAGTTGTTCTATGCAAAAATAATATTACCGAACGTGACCTAAAAGTATTGTTTTTAGACAGTACCCATGTTAAATTGTCTGACATGAATTCTAGCGGTAGTATTATTTTAAGTAGAACAACAACACCACAGGTGAAGTTGTTCTATGCAAAAATAATATTACCGAACCTGGCCTAAAAGTATTGTTTTTAGACAGTACCCATGTTAAATTGTCTGACATGAATTCTAGCGGTAGTATTATTTTAAGTAGAACAACAACATCACAGGTGAAGTTGTTCTATGCAAAAATAATATTACCGAACGTGGCCTGCCGTAGCTGCAACCCTGTGTATGACATGACATTGGTTTTAATTGTATGCAGACGTCAATGGTCATCTTGAACCTACCCTAGGCTCCTCAAGGTTAGTCAAAGATTAGATGCCTAATCTTTGCCTAGTTATATTTTTGAAGAGGTGAATCTTGAACTAATTTTATTTTGGACAGGTGAATCGCTATGACATTACTGTAGAACAATAGTGCACTGAGGTGAATATTCACCCCCAAAATTGCAGGAATGATCTAATCTTGACCTAGTTATCCTGAAGTAAATACAGGTGAATACTAAGGCTGTGGTCGACACGCCATATGTTGACATTTATGTCGACACAAAGTATATTCTGACATGTCGCTATAATATTTAATATATCGACAGAATTAAAATTCCCTCACAAGACCTTCAAAATACCCAAGAGCCTGATTCCGAAAGAAAACAAGTTTTCATTTTGACACTTGTACATATAAAAACCACTTATTGGACATACTGAAAAGTAATTACCCCTATGATGACCATAATAGAAGTTCAAAGTCCAACAGTTTGGGATTGCATGCACTCTTAAGACGCAATCTGGGTCAAAGTAGGCAGGCAGGTGAATGTCCATAATTGTTTATGTTTCATAATGTTCACTGATATTTGCTAGTTTGTCAATATTAATACTTTTAAGTGTACTAGGATATTATTGTGGGTTCATTGTAAGTTTTCAGGGCTTTGAAATTTAGATTTAAGCTTACCCACACATTGTGAATGGTACAGATATTGTTGGAAAGCATGTTGAAAAATTGTCATCACGAAAAAATAATAATATGATTGTGGTAACATATCACCCATGATTATGTCGACACGGATGTCGACGTCGAGATCAAATTAATATTGACATGTCGACATGAAAATATCGTTCCGACCACAGCCTTAGTGAATACTTGAGGAGGGTAAGTTCAAGCTGCAAATTGATGCCTGCATTAGAGAGCTAAATCCTACTGTACAAAGCCTGAACATATCTGGTGAATGGCATGTATGGTTGGGAAGCTATGAGGATGGAAAGTGTGGAGTATTTATGACCTGTTACCGTGGAAGAGTTGGTTTGATATCATTGATATAGCATTGAAAATAACACTAGTACACTCACTGTGGAAGAGTTGGTTTGATATCACGGATATAGCATTGAAAATAACACAAGTACTCTCACCATGGAAGAGTTGGTTTGATATCACGGATATAGCATTGAAAATAACACAAGTACACTCACCGTGACAGAGTTGGTTTGATATCACGGATATAGCATTGAAAATAACACAAGTACACTCACCGTGACAGAGTTGGCTTTGATATCACAGATATAGCAATGACAAGTACACTCACCGTGACAGAGTTGGCTTTGATATCACAGATATAGCAATGACAAGTACACTCACCGTGGCAGAGTTGGCTTTGATATCACGGATATAGCAATGACAAGTACACTCACCGTGACAGAGTTGGCTTTGATATCACAGATATAGCAATGACAAGTACACTCACCGTGACAGAGTTGGCTTTGATATCACAGATGTAGCAATGACAAGTACACTCACCGTGACAGAGTTGGCTTTGATATCACAGCTATAGCAAGGACAAGTACACTCACCGTGACAGAGTTGGCTTTGATATCATAGATATAGCAATGACAAGTACACTCACCGTGACAGAGTTGGCTTTGATATCACAGATACAGCAATGACAAGTACACACACCGTGACAGAGTTGGCTTTGATAGCACAGATATAGCAATGACAAGTTCACTCACCGTGACAGAGTTGGCTTTGATATCACAGATGTAGCAATGACAAGTACACTCACCGTGACAGAGTTGGCTTTGATATCACAGATATAGCAATGACAAGTACACTCACCGTGACAGAGTTGGCTTTGATAGCACAGATATAGCAATGACAAGTTCACTCACCGTGACAGAGTTGGCTTTGATATCACAGATATAGCATAACAAGTACACTCACCGTGACAGAGTTGGCTTTGATATCATAGATATAGCAATGACAAGTACACTCACCGTGACAGAGTTGGCTTTGATATCGCAGATATAGCAATGATAAGTACACTCACCGTGACAGAGTTGGCTTTGATATCACAGATATAGCATAATAAGTACACTCACCGTGACAGAGTTGGCTTTGATATCACAGATATAGCATGACAAGTACACTCACCGTGACAGAGTTGGCTTTAATATCACAGATATAGCAATGACAAGTACACTCACCGTGACAGAGTTGGCTTTGATATCACAGATACAGCAATGACAAGTACACACACCGTGACAGAGTTGGCTTTGATATCACAGATATAGCAATGACAAGTACACTAACCGTGACAGAGTTGGCTTTGATATCACAGATATAGCAATGACAAGTACACTCACCGTGACAGAGTTGGCTTTGATATCACAGCTATAGCATAACAAGTACACTCACCGTGACAGAGTTGGCTTTGATATCACAGATATAGCAATGACAAGTACACTAACCGTGACAGAGTTGGCTTTGATATCACAGATATAGCAATGACAAGTACACTCACCGTGACAGAGTTGGCTTTGATATCACAGATATAGCATTGACATGTACACTCACCGTGACAGAGTTGGCTTTGATATCACAGATATAGCAATGACAAGTACACTAACCGTGACAGAGTTGGCTTTGATATCACAGCTATAGCATAACAAGTACACTCACCGTGACAGAGTTGGCTTTGATATCACAGATATAGCAATGACAAGTACACTAACCGTGACAGAGTTGGCTTTGATATCACAGATATAGCAATGACAAGTACACTCACCGTGACAGAGTTGGCTTTGATATCACAGATATAGCATTGACATGTACACTCACCGTGACAGAGTTGGCTTTGATATCACAGATATAGCAATGACAAGTACACTCACCGTGACAGAGTTGGCTTTGATATCACAGATATAGCAATGACAAGTACACTCACCGTGACAGAGTTGGCTTTGATATCACAGATATAGCAATGACAAGTACACTCACCGTGACAGAGTTGGCTTTGATATCACAGATATAGCAATGACAAGTACACTCACCGTGACAGAGTTGGCTTTGATATCACAGATATAGCAATGACAAGTACACTCACCGTGACAGAGTTGGCTTTGATATCACAGATATAGCAATGACAAGTACACTCACCGTGACAGAGTTGGCTTTGATATCACAGATATAGCAATGACAAGTACACTCACCGTGACAGAGTTGGCTTTGATATCACAGATATAGCAATGACAAGTACACTCACCATGACAGAGTTGGCTTTGATATCATAGATATAGCAATGACAAGTACACTCACCGTGACAGAGTTGGCTTTGATATCACAGATATAACAATGACAAGTACACTCACCGTGACAGAGTTGGCTTTGATATCATAGATATAGCAATGACAAGTACACTCACCGTGACAGAGTTGGCTTTGATATCACAGATATAGCAATGACAAGTACACTTACCGTGACAGAGTTGGCTTTGATATCACAGACATAGCAATGGAGGTTGTACATCTTCCGATCATATATATGCTCCTTGAATAATTGTATGCGGGATAGTAGATTTATCTGGTGAGGGTCATAACAAAATAGTTAGTCATTAGTTCATTAAACAATGAAATCATACAATTGAAAAGTACATTAAACTATGAAATCATAAAATTGAAATGAAATGTCTTCTCTTTAATTTGAGATTTAAGACATGAACATTCTATTGCAGAAAGTACACTACTATACACAAGAAAAGATTGACATTAGACTTTCAACTTTTCAGAAACATATATAACGTTTCAGCCTGAATTAAAGGCATTTGTTTATACAGCTTGTTATTGCCTCAGTTGTCCAAGAATCTTTCAAGCATATCAGAAATAACAAGATGATTGGCTTGCATGATTCAATTTCAATTCAAGGTTTAATAAACATATCATTATCACAGCAAAATGCTGAATTACAACAATATTTACAATATGTAATACATGTATATAGAACAATAGAAACAATATATATTCATAGATATAACTAAGCATGCATAACACAACAACCCACCCCTACTCGAACAGAACTATAATGTGTGATTTAAGAGTTTGACCATGTATGAAATTGAGCTTCATGCGTAACGCATGGTACGGGTTTTAGGAACAGTTTATTTTTGAGCACTACGGAGAGCCATATGCATTTGTTCATTTCTAGATCTTGGTAACCAACCACGGAACTCACTTGATTTTAAAAGGGATTGAGCGAAGTTTAAACAAATTTGGTCTCTACGGTTCCTGAGTTCCGGAATAGCACATGTAATTAAAGAGTTACTACAGGCTGTATCAAAAAGATTTGTACCGTGGTCTGATCTGTTTTTCAGAATTTCTTTTGATATGTTACGAACCATTTAGACCATTTTGCTTCTATATGCAAAATTATTGAAGTTTCATCTTTTCTAAGAATTTTGATTTACGACAATCGAACATTTTTTTCAGAATTTACAAGCTTTTAAAGAAATATTGGTGTTTTTATCATTTTCATCGAAACGTTAGATCTGAAGCGCACAATTCAAAGTTCCTCCTGACTGCACTCATATATTCACTACTTATAAAGAGTTTGTGCAGTGAACCTATTAAATTTGCGTTGCTGCGAGTAAAACCATGATTACGTCGATCTTCATTTGAATGACAATAGCGGTCAGAAACAACAGCCAATTATCTTCAGATTATCAGATCAATAAGTTGACATAATTCCCTATTTATTAAAATCAAAAATATAGTATTTATCAGAGATTTTATATTTTTAATGCTTTTTTGAAAATGGAACATCTCAGAGTACAAATCATTTTGATACAGCCTGTATTAGGCAACAAACGCTGTTCTACAGGCCCAACCAATCTATTTGCCTTTGCAAATTTGAGGGTTTTTTAAATAATCTTTTTTTAAATTATGTTGCCTTATTGTTCAAACGTGTTCTTGGCAATGAAACTTTCAGGTAATGAAAAAAGGGGTCGAATCTGGGCTGCATGCATGCAAGTCAGACATTCTACCAACAGCGCCAACCAACAAGTCGGCTAAAAAAAAGGTTATATATCGCAAGTTTGACCGGAGCGTGGCAGGAGATAGACCGGGCGAGGGCGCTGTACCACAAGCTAGTGTGTGGGATGGTCAAGGTTAAATGACAATTATTTTTGTTTTCTTACCTGGTGTATAGCGGTAGTAGAGCTGAGGGCTTTTTGTTCTTTTTCCAACTGATCTTTTACATCTAAAGATAAGGAAAAGGCATTTTCAGTCAATCAATCACTTGTCTCTATTTCTGCATCAAAAAGGCTAGTATATACAATTTGTAACAAAAAATATTTAAAAAATTTAAAAAAAAAATTAAATATTGACCTATTTGACTTTTGTAAGCATGCATTTTTTATCAATTGGGTCAGACATCAAATTATCAACTTGATGAAAGTTAACTCTCCACCAGTCTTCACTCGCAAAAGTAATCCAAGCGTAGCCTACACATGGTTTTGGCCACATGTACATAGTATTGGCCACACAAACAGTTTGGGCCGCACACGTGTCACATAATATGTACAGTGCGATTGTTGCATTCTTGCGCACCTGCATCCTTCTAAATTCATTTGCTGCTGTAAGGCGACTTCAGCCATTTGGAACTGATGAAACTATAGGAACTATTTGGCACACTGCAGGTATTGCGCAATAACTATGGTTAGATTTTTAGTCAGAAACAAAGTCACACCAAACAATTCAGGGCTATTTCTCTATGGCTTTAGTTTGTAACATAGCAAAGCATTACAAAAAGTACAATATCCCTGCTTTTGTAGAACAAAAAGTGCAAAATCCCTGCTTTTGTAGAAAGAAATGAGGGCCCTTCCCTTTAACAAATGATCAAGTATGTCTTTAAACACTTTACACTTCAACAATTGTTTATATTTTGTCGCTGCTCCGTCAAAACCCAAAGAAGATTTTAAAGACACCACCACAATGCATTGCGTTTTTAGAAAATGTCCCAATTCTGGTCTCCAATTTGTCTCGGTTCCCATAGACATATATGCACGCAATCATGTCTTCATAGCGCTTTTATTGTTGGAGTTCTTAGGTTTTATATATCAATGAATTTAGATCCTTTTTCTTATAAATTTCTAAAACTTAAGAGCTCAACAAATGCTCGAGTGAAAAAAAACTTTAGTTGGCTGGCGTTCACACAATGCATTGTGGGAAGACCACAAAATCTTCTTTGGTCAAAACCATCAAAAAATGTTTATCCGGCCATTCAGAATGTATAGAGTAAAATTGCCCAAAGGTTATACATAGGATGCATTACTTTATACATGATGAAGCCTTGGGCCAAAAGCATAAGGATGATATTGTTTAGGGAGAGGCTGCGTGTTGGCGCAGTTGTTTAGGGAGAGCGTGTTGGCGCAGCGGTAGATACCCTCGCTTTGCACCAATGAATCCCGAGTTCGAAATCTGTGCTCGGTCAGGCTTTATGTGCATTTGGTTTATCACGATCCTTACACGCTCTCGCAGGTTTTCTCCGGGATCTCTGGTTTCCTCCTGCTTTCAAAATCTGTGATTAGTTGTTTCTGTTATCAAAAACTTCCTTGACCCAATGGTATTTGGGGAGCTGCATTGAAAAATGGTGGATGTTACAATCTAAGTGCGGATAGGTTTGCGCTAGAAATTGGCAGCACCCTAGTTGATGCGACCTGATTCTGATGATTCACCAGCAGCGAAATTACAGCGCTTTGATCACTTTGGAAAGGCGCTATATAAATACTAATTATTATTATTATTATTATTATTGTAAACTTACCTTTATCAGTACAGTCAGCTATTATGTGCCCAATCTGGTTACAGCCAATACAAAGCCTCTCCTCTGTAAAAATAAAAGTAGAACTATTATAGACCATTTCAAATCCGAAAATATACGATCGGTTCCGAATGTTTCCGATTAGCCGAGTGTTTGACACTCGGTTCCATGACCTGTCAGCTCCTGACAGGTCATGGCCATGTGCCGGAGAAAAACAATGCGTTTTTCACCCGTCTGCCCGTGTGGTAGATTGCGCTGGTGTTGGTGATAGATTGTATCCCTCACAAAGTTGATGTTGCGGCATTTCAGTTACAGAAACGAGTGAGATGAAAGAGATTTGGGGTAATATTTTCACTTTTTACCGTCTGCTCGATACATTTGGAATTTGTCCGTCAGCGCCTTTGTTGATAAAAAACAAAATAGTCTCGTTCCACGTTTTACTTCTCATGTGTGCACGCGTGTATGTAAACATAGGCGGACAATCAACTAGGGCAATGCTGTGAATGCGATCAACTGTTGCGAAGAACGCGCAACGCACCTACTCCACATAACCTGTTTTTCCGAAGATTTCCGATCTCAATTTGAAATGGTCTATAGTGGTAGGCTTCTGGTCTATGAGCCCTAACCCCCCTAAATGTAGTCAACTGAGCCTATATAGTGAGTGCAGTACACTGCACGAACGAGTAGCTGAGGGCAATGGCTTAGCGGGTGGGACATTGGGCCGAGGTCCGGATGGTCCCCGGATCGAATCCTGGCAGATTGACCAGATTCCCAGCGATTTAGTGGGTATTTCTTCTTCACAAATGAGGGCGCAACGAAAAATATTCCCAATTCAGTCCTCATGAAAGTGGCGCTGTTGCATGATTTAATTTATATGCAAACAGGGCCTGTTTATCTATGTACGTGTGGTATAGGAATTTCCTATCCCAAAATTAATAGGGCCCTGGAGGGACTTTCTGTCTTGTGGATTGGTTATTACCGCAATGCTTCCGCTCGCTAGTCCAATAACCTACGTTGTTATATATGGGGCTGTTTCTACCTGATTAAATTTCGGAATCTTAAACGATTTAATTCTAGAAACATTATTGTAATTTTTTAATCATCATGTGGTTATTTGGCAGCGAATGATCAATGTTTTAGCAGCAATTTAAATGTCAAGCTTATTGTAAACACTTTAGATCGTGTACATGGATATCATGTTTTGCTAACGGGACATATCGTCAGCCTGCTTCGATAATTGCCTAACTCACTTTTCAGCAAAATCGAGTTTTTTGCATAAATCATGACTTCATTACATTATGCACATGCTGTTATAATACCTAAGTCATTGACCAATCAAAAGTGTTGATAAATGAAGAGCTTTGTTTTAAAAGGGCCACCAGACCACTCCAACATGTTACTCATTTTGCATTATTGAATTTGCATTGACAAATCCATGGAATTAATCAAATTATTGTATGGCTGTGTTCATCTGTTTCTATATGACTTGGATTAGTACATCCATCCACGCCAATCCTAAATTGGCGTGCATGGATGCACTAATCCAAGTCACATCAACAATACAAGTGTCATTCCACATAATGAATATCCATCCATCAATAATGCAAAATGAGTAACAGGTACACAGGTAACAGGTTTCATACTTTTGTTGTTTTCTAAGAACTAGAAAAAATTAGTTAGGCAATTATCGAAGCAGGCTGACGATATGTTATGCGTGCGTTACATAGTTGAACCATGTAACGAGCGCATGCCTAATTAAGACACCACATACTTGTTCGTTTCTCCCTTGTCGTCGGCTTTTTTGATGGAGGTACTGGAGTCTGCAGTACATGGTCTGTGATCTTATTCATCTCTTGGTAAAACGCCTTCTCCAAATCCAACCTGCTGTAAGTGCCATTAGTCACCAACTTCATTGGTAACATGCCTATAGCTGTAATTGTAAGAAATGTAATGGGAAAGGAGATGTTAGAGGATAGGGACAAACTTTCTCCCTTGTCATCGGCTTCTTTGGTGGTGGTACTGGAGTCTGCAGAACATGGTCTGTGATCTTATTCATTTCTTGATAAAATGCCTTCTCCAAATCACTCCTGCTGTAAGTGCCATTAGTCACCAACTTCATTGGTAACATGCCTATAGCTGTAATTGTAAGAAATGTAATGGAAAAGGAGATGCTAGAGAATAGGGATAAAACTGAAGGCCTATGGCCTATATATAATAATATCGCTGTTCTTCCCCATCTGACTCATTAGCTCAGTTGATAGAGCACCAGTCTAATACCCCGTAAGTCCCAGGTTCAATTCCTGGATCATGTATCGACAGTCCAGTCCCTTCAACCATTGCTTTTGTTTATAAACATTGCTGTCACCCCGTCTATAGATATAAACATCGCTGTTCGTCCCCCATCTGACTCATTAGGGAGCTTTCGATTTGGACGACGGACGCTTCTACAACGGTAAGATGACACTCAAATCATGTGCGCATGCGTCGACTTAGCAATCCGTCGGTCGACTTTCTGGGACCTGTCGTCGACCTGTCTTAGGGAGCTTTCGATTTGCACGACGGATGAATCTAGGACGGTTGAATGACACTTTGAGTCATGTGCACATGCGTCAATGTTGTCATCCTTTGGTCCTCTCAATGCTACAACGCGTAAAGGGACTAACAACCGTCGTGGTGACGACGGCAACGTTTTGTTAACCGTCATAAAAGCATCCGTCGTGCAAATCGAAAGCTGAAAACAGGTCCCAGAAATTGGACGACAGACGGAGTGCTAAGTCGACGCATGCGCACATGACTCGATGTGTCATCTTACCGTCGTCGTAGTAAGCGTCTGTCGTCCAAATCGAAAGCTCCCTATTAGCTCAGTTGATAGAGCAACCGGTCTAGTAACCCGGAGGTCCCAGGTTCAATTCCTGTATGGTCAGTGATTTATTCACTGGCTGTCATTTATGTTGTGTGGAGAAATGAGAATTAATGTGTGAAATGGGAAAGGATTGCAATAATATGGGCATGGATTAAGGTACAGACTATCAAACTAATAACTTCTTATAGAAAACTCTGCTAACAAACAAACTTCTTAGCTAGCTACAAAAAAACCACACCCTGCTTTACGGGCAGACGGACCTGTCAAGTAGTGTCGTTCATTCAGGTGGGTTTTTTCTCTTTTTTTTTTACCAAAAAAAGAGCTGATTTTAAGTTATTTGAGATAAAACATCTAAAAAAACTAACACAAAATCTTGAAAAATACAATAAGTGGGTCGGTCGGGCCCGTAACCAGAGATATTTTCATATCAGGTTATCAATAAGGAGACAAGAAGACCCCACCCTGTTCTATAGAATCCCTCGGGTAAGGTCGGTCGGGCGGTTTGTGGGAAAAAGTGTACTTTAGGTCCCAGATTCTGTACTGTAGTAGTATCGTCCGATACTGGAACACCTAGTATCGTTCGATACTGGTATAAAGTCAGTGTTCCAGTATCGGCCAATACTGGCACATATAAAATGTCCCAGTATCGCTTATCCCAGAGTGTAAACAATTTTGACATTGCATGATTTTAATATTGGGTTAAAAATGAAATTGCACTTGTATAACATTTTTTATTACAGTCTGTAGACCTATATGCAAAAGGAATATATTTGTGTATTATTATTTTCACTGAAGCTCTTTCGAGCGTGAAAAGCACAAAACATTTCAACTTTTACAGTAAAATTACATCCCATTCTTTTTTCTATTGGGTAAATTACAAAGAGCATACATGAGATTCCATTTCTAAGTATACATACCGAGTTGATGTAATGCATCGGTGTTAGCTTTGACTGTTGCTTTTTTTGTGTTTGCTGTATTTTGATTTTGGGATCCCTTGCCGATGTTTTGGTTGCTTGTTTTACCACCACTATTCAACAGTTGCTCCTTCTCCTCCTTCTTTTGCTTCTTTGATTTTGGTTTTGTATTCTGCTGTTGCTGATTTCCACCAGCCTGCTGCTGGCTGACACAACCAATTGATGGCTTATTAACACCACTAGAGCTTTGTATTCCTGTAATAATAATAATAATAATAATAATAAATAAAATCGAGCGCCTTATGTTGCAAACAACCGCAAGGCGCCTTACAAAAATATAATATAGAAATCTTAATTTACAAATGCATACAAAACTAATTAAAATCTTGCTTTTTATTCTTTGCATTTTTATATTTCGAGATATCCTCTTGTATCAGTTTTCTGATCCTTGGTGTGTTTTGTTCCTGGTTCTGTTGGATTCATCTTTTTACATTTTATAATTAAAATCAATTAATATATGATAAAACACTATAGTTATTATACAAATATAAAAATACCAGATACAAAGAGCGAGCATTATAAATATAAAATTGCACTGACAACAGATTTGCAATCCAAAATTAATTGCACTGAAAATAAAATTACAAGATCTAAAAGCAAGCATAATTAAACGAACATTAAACAACAAGATATTATAATTTCGCACATACAATATAAAAAACCACAGGGAATCATCTGTGTATGTTGAAGAAACAAATAAAGTTAAAAGAACAGCTACCTTGCTGACCACTCCTACCGCTGCTTTGCTGTTGACCACTGCTTTTGCCAATTTTCTTCTGGCTACCAATATGGCCTCCTTGTTGCTGACCACCATTGTTCTGTTGTTGCTGTGTGACATTAGCATCTGGTTGCTGTTGACCAGCGCTTCTATTCCTTCTCCTGTTCTCCCTCCTATTTCTTTGTTGTCTGGTCTTGCGATCTACCATAAATTAAATATTCAACACAATCTTAATAGAGACCTATCATGTTTGGGATTAGCGGCCATCTTGGTGGTTTCACAAAAGCGTTCGAACCCCATATCTCCCCATTCAATTCAATCTGGTGAATGACCCAAAGTATTAGGCTATAGTTATTTGCAGTGGCGTGCGCAATTGAAATCAGTCGGGGGAAATTACTGCCAGTCGGGGAAATTACTGCCAGTCGGGGAAACTACTGCCAGTCGGGGGTAGGGCCGTCGCTAGAGGGTGTGTGTGTGGGGTTGTGTGACCCAAATAGTCAAATAGTCTGCAAATGTAGTGGGAAAATGTATGCAGCAGTCGGCTAAATAAAGAAAAAAATGTTATAGAGAAAACTGATGAAAACCCGGAGGATTGGCCATTAGTTGTTGACTGTGCTGTTTCATGTATAGTGCGACTTTTTGACTGTGCGTTTTTATTGACCTACATGAGTAAATGACAGGCGGAATGTGACAGTAGCTAATTTGATTTAAGAGAACACAACTGTGGGACATGGTCAAAATAAGTCAAATTCAAAAGTCTTATTTCTGATCTGTGATCATCTTTTTTGAATCTAACCAAATTTATGAAAATATAGAGTTAACTTCATTTTGAGGTACTTATTTTCATTTAAATTTATTTTCCATCATCTGTAACTTTGGTTTGGAATGTAATATGACATTGACTTTGGTACCAAAATGTCCCTTAACATATGAAGAGGTATTTTGCAAAAGGGCCTACATCCACTTTGGCTCTTATTGAGAAAAAGTCAAAAAACTGTTTCTAAATATTCAAGTTGAGCAATTGAAAAACTGAATGGATTATGAAAGAGGTACACTATATACTAATTGAAATTGATATAAATTTTAAATGTGCTAGTTTTATTTTTTTTTTAAATCATGTTTACATTTTTTGAAAATTTGGATGTAGTCCCTTTTGCAACAAAACTCCATCTGTTTGTAGACACTGGGACGTAGGTCTGTATCAATCAATCTAGCACTCTCCATGTAGGGGATAGATGAAATGTGGCTTAAAATGAAGCTAATATATGCCTGATCAATATTTTACCTTATCCCACGTTCGTAGGTTGCACATTATGACCCTAGACCTCGATTTAGGGTCAAAGGTCACATGTGTTTCAATGGGAAGTCAAAAACTAAATTTAACATGGTAAAAAAACTAAAAAATGAGCTATTGACTATAAAAAGTATGTTATATTGTTGGGATAAGTGTTTTAAACAAAAAAGTCAATCACAACTTTGATCGTAGATCAATAGTTTTTGAACTGTGGCCTTTTGAAAATTACAAGTTGGCCAAAATAGACCATTTTGGTCATATTTTCGCAAAATTGGCACAAAAATGACATGATATCATCATTAAAAAAATATTTTGACTCATTATGAATTGATAAACCATGTTATAATGTTGGTATATAGATGTACCTTACATTACAACACATTTCAAAAATCAATGGTATGTTGATGCCATGGCAACCAGCATTAATATCCTTCAAATCCTTTAAATTTGACTCAGATTTTACCCATTTTCGATGAATTTGAAGGATATTAAAGCTGTTTGCCATGGCATGCGGACACCATTGACTTTTGAAATGTCTTTTAATGTAAAGTTCATCTATAAACCAACATTATAACATGGTTTATCAATTCACATTGAGTCAAAATATTTTTTTAATGATGATAACATGTCATTTTTGTGCCAATTTTGCAAAAAAATGACCAAAATGGCCTATTTTGGCCAACTTGTCTTTTTCAAAAGGTCACAGTTCAAAAACTATTGATCTACGATCAAAGTTGTGATTGACTTTTTTGTTTAAAACACTCATCCCAACAATATAATATACTTTTTATAGTCAATAGCTCATTTTTTAGTTTTTTTTACCATGTTAAACTTAGTTTTTGACTTCCCATTGAAACACATGTGACCTTTGACCTAAATCGAGGTCTAGGGTCATAATGTGCAACCTACGAACGTGGGATAAGGTAAAATATTGATCAGGCATATATTAGCTTCATTTTAAGCCACATTTCATCTATCCCCTAGATGGAGAGTGCTAGAATTGTTTTCTGAAGGAATAAAACATGCACAGCCTACAGTCTATTGTACATAAAGAAAAAATACCACACACAAAAAATCATTTATTTTAATCATTGAAAATAAATAAGTTTGATATTGAAATGTATAGGTCACAATCATATGTTTCAAGGAAATAAAGTCATTTTTTTTCAAAAAGACCTACATCTCATTGTAAACAGCCATTGAAGTTGTTGTTTTGTTGCAAAAGGGCCTGTATCCCGATATAATTCTGGATACAGGCCCTTTTGCAACAAAACAACAACTTCAATGGCTGTTTACAATGAGATGTAGGTCTTTTTGAAAAAAATGACTTTGTTCCCTTGAAACATATGATTTTTCCCTATACATTTCTATATCAAACTCATTTTTTGAAAAAATGCACCATAGCCCTTTTGCAAATACCTCTTCATATACATATTATCATGATCTCAACTCAATATTCATATTTCCCAAATTGTACCTCGTTTACTTGTGTTAGGTCACATATGAAAAACACTTACTTTCTGTGAGTTCCTTGTTTTGTCCAACTTGTGCACTTGGGGTCAATCTGCAAATATACAATAGTTTTTAGGAAAAAAAGTTCATCTGTGTTGTTAAAAATAATATTTGAAGATAAACTGTGTAAGTAAGTGGGTATGTTCAAAAGCTATTGTGTTTCATACAAAGATTGATCATCACAAAAGACCGCTAAGTCTTTCGCACGGTCATGAAATATCTTCTCGATATATTTATAATTGAAACATAACTCTCATTCCCAGACGTTAACAAATAACATGCACTGCTGCTTTAGGCCAAACAAATAAGAAAGTTTGTCTCAGAAACTTTGTGCAAAAAAAGCTAAGTGCTGTGCAATTTTTTTTAAATTTTTCTTTTTTAGAAAATAGGCTATTTTTTTGTTGTTGCTAATCCAAGCTTTACTAAATTTCTATTCTCTGTAATACAGAGAATAGAAATTTAACTCTTTTGTTTTTTAAATCCAAAAAAAGAAGGTTTTTTAGCCCTCAGCGCATAGACCTACGCGCCATAGCTCATTTCACATACCAATGCGGGCGGGCTTCTGAGACAGACCTTCTTCATTGTTTGACCTTATCAAACCATTTTTATGCATTCCACTAGCTTGTATTTAGATGAATAATTCTTTGGTAGATTACCAGTGTAGTCACCTTCAGAGCCATAATTTCACCCTTATTAAGATGAACACTCCTGATGTAGTTCTCGTTGAAAATGACTATTGGGAAAATCACTGTGTTGCACAATATAGCTTTTCTTCATCATCTTCATCTGTGTAGATAATTTTATGCTCTGAGGACTGTAATTGCCTTGAATTTACTATCAATACCCATATTAAGTAAGTGTTCTTCGACTACTTTTACATAATCGCTCATTTCTCCGTAATTACTGACCCGAATCAAACGCAGTTTTCATCAAATTATAGTCAACTAATTTGCCTCTATTTTGTTGTTTCAATTGTTTTATTATATGATTTATGAAATTACGATCACCTAATGAGGCATTACAATTTGTGTTAGTCAGCCTGCAGTATCAGTTTTTAAACACAACATTTCAATATAATTATCCCTCTATTGATAATCTTACAGGGGTCCTGCACCTTTGGGACTTAAAATTCCATGACTTTTACATAACTAAATTATGAAAATTCCATGACTTAGTTCATCAAATATATATCAAAATGCTTATATCAGTCAAAATTGTCAGATATAAAAAGCAGATTTAAGATGCTGAAATATTAATGTTCAAGCTCTAAAAAATAAAATAAAATTGTCTTTACAAAATTCCATGACTTTTCCATGACCTTTTGTCATTTTTACACATTTCCATGACTTTTCCAGGCCTGGAAATTGAAAATAAAATTCCATGACTTTTCCAGGTCGCGGGAACCCTGGATCTATGATATGTGACATAAAATTCTCACCTTTTCACACCTCCCTTATCAGCTCCACCACGGGACACGCCTGTACCGGTCCTAGCTCCACCACGGGACACGCCTGTACTGGTCCTACCTCCGCCACGGGACACGCCTGTACCGGTCCTACCTCTGCCACGGGACACGCCTGTACCATTCCTACCTCCACCCACCGGGGCCAGAGGAAAGCCACCATGCATACCTGTTCCACTGTAGAGGTCCATGAGAGGAACTGGCTCGGTATCAAAGAATGCACCTCTAGGGAGGTCTGGGCGTCCAGAGAAATGCTGCTGGTGCTAATATGGGATGTACAAGTAATTGAATTAAATGTTAAATTATGAGACCGGATTTGCAACTGTTAGGTGACAGAAAAAAATCTTGTTCTATAAGCAAACGGACCTCTAGAAAGAAAAGAAATTAACATTAAAAAAAGTTAAAAATGTGCCCAAAAATGTGCAAAGATATTTTTTTAAATTCAGAAATATATGAGTCATCAGTCAGGCATGTAGAAGTAGAACAGGTTCTTCTTTCTTTTTTTTCTTTTTTTTTTTGGGGGGGGGTAGCCTTATTATATAGGAAAAGACTTTAACAGTGTTGCTGTCGGACTCGGATATGTTTAAAATGGTATAGCTTTCACCAGGATTTAGCTCTGACATCTGCAGGAGCAAATAATGAGCAAAATATATAAACTGCCACTTAGAGAATAATGACTGCGTAACACTAACTGTTTTTGTGAATTTGTTTTGAAATTAGAGGTTGTTGTTCTGGTCCGAGAAATTATCCAGAAGGGGCGCAGCCCTTGAGGAACAATTCAGAATTACCAGAACAACAACCGATTCTCATTCATTACTAAAAAAGATGCATATTTATCCAAATCATTGATTTGTACCAATATAATCACTTTATTATTTTGTCCACCCCTTCTTAGTTATTGAAACAGTCCAAGTCAGGTCATCCCCCCATTATTGTTTTCATCATTTACCCAATCAGAAATAAGCTTTTTAAATCATGTTTCCTCATAACTCATTAAATATTCAGTTTAGGGGTATTTTATCTTTAAAAGTAATTTATTTTTCTTCTCCAAAAATGGCAAAAAGTGGGTCGCTCGGGCCTGTAAAAACAGGGTGGTTTATTGTTGTTGGCTAATAAGTTTATACTTTGTAGCATTTTGCACATCACTGAAAAGCTGATGTGTTCATTAAATCTGTAGCAAACACCTGCTTCAGTGATCAGCCACTTGCTAGATATGGTGAGGTCTCTATCTGAGTGAATGTGCCAAAGTCATAGATCATCACTACTCAAAAGTCAATAGTGCATCAATCTATACTGTATATTGTCAATGTACATTGAACAGACAAGAGTTATTCTTTTGAATGCAAAATAGGGGTGAATTTGGAATTTGGCACACTTTTGATTTTAAAAAGGCATATTATGCGATCTTTTCCATGGGACTCAGTCTATCCTCTCTTTTTAAAGCAGATTTTCTTGCAGATTTACATTTCTGATGATAATGTTACAGGGTGATACAAAATTGATACCATAGAGGTATCGTTCTAAAGAGGAACACATAAGCTTTTCATAGATATGAAACACACAATATGAATAGGCTAACAAAATATCGGTGATTGAAAAAAGTTTCTGGACTTTATTGATCCGCTGCCCGTAGGCCCCGTATCTGCGGCCCGCAAAGCAATCCCAAAATTTCTATTAATGCGGCCCGTTTTTACCAGAAATTCCTAGGTTACACAAATGGCGGATTGATTTAGGGACGTGCTCCCTTATAATTAGTAGGGTGACACATTTAATAAATATAACTCGAGGCGTGATTGTGTGTTAAAATCTCTGGTTAAAATGGCGCTTGCAGCAGTAACAGTGAGTAAAAAGAAAAAGTTACACGAGAAGATATATATATTTGTTGTCATTTCATCCTCATTTTTTCTTCCTAAGCTTCCCTTCCCCCTATTACCCCTCCTTTGGACGTGTTTTGGAATGTTCGACAATCACTGCGGCCCGTGAATGGATCTCAAAATCACAATGAGGCCGGGTGGTAGAAAAGGTTGCACATGCTTTTTTGATCCATATTGGTACATGTATATATAATTTATTGCAACAAACCAACCTCTTGTTGTCTTTTCTTTTTTCTATTGACTTCCATCCTCAAACTCGTCATTTCATCATCAAGTTTTCTCTTGCGTAACATCTGCTCCATTTGTTGCATTTGAAGATCCTGGCAAAAAGAAAGTAAGAAACGTAAAAAACCCTGTTCTACGGGCAAATGAACCTCTCATAGGGTCAGTCTGTCGGGAATTTTTACATAGTTTGTTTTACAAGTTAAGTGAAAATGTGGGTGAATTTTCAACAATTTCTGAAATTATCAAATACTTTTAATTCTAAAAAATTAAACCATTCAAAAATTGTTTTACAAATTGAAAATCAAAAAAATATTGGGTCAGTCGTAGAATAGGGTTGGTTTTTTTTGTCACCTGTAATTTTTTTTTTTAATGAAACATGATCTATGTGACCTAAATGTGTGTCGTCAAGATCGCTTTACATTATTGAGTGTATTGCACCTGCATGGTAAAAGTAGAATGATGTTCCTGGCCAGTGAGTGAATGACCCCCAACTTTTGGACATGTAGCCTATGGTCGCTATGGCAACAAAAAATCACCCACAACTTTTGGGCCTTAATGCTACCCCTGCTCCTGGCATGGAAATTATGTGACTGACTTACTAAAATGTGGGCTAAAAGTAAAATCATGAACTAACTTGAGGGCGTACACCACTAATTCGATAATACGCGGCACTTCCGGCAAAGTTGAGTACGATAATAGTTCCTATTTGACGGAAAGAATGGTAGCAAATGAAACTAATCATTATTGTTTTTGTGTCAAATTTGTGTCCTGCGTATTCCTAAGAATGTATATTTAATGTTTCAAAAAGAAAATACGTGATTTTAACTGAAACATAATTTTACGGACCGATTTACACACACGTTGCATGCACGGGTAAAAGCCGACTTATAAGTAACAAAATCAGTACACTCTGACGTGCCGGCTTCTAGCTAAAAATCCACCAGATGACCCGGGGTTGAGTTTCAGATATGTTATAAAATACCGTTTGTGTTAAAACATATCAAAATTTCAGAGAAAAATTCGCGAGCTAACTCAGGTTAGAGCGATTTGAACACAGCCTCCAAAGCATGTAAAGTCTATGGGAGCCGAATTAGTGATGTACGCCCTTGAGGTGGACAAGGAGAGAAAACATAGATACTGCTCAACAGCTGCCGGTGCTAGTTTTCATTGAAATCCAGTTAATTTCTGTTGATTTATTGATTGATTATTGATCATAAACAAACAAACAAATTCACAATTTTTTTTAATTTTTTCGGCGTATAAATGCATTTCGCCATGCAATCCTTAAAGTTAGCAAATAGCTTTATATACCGAAATGTAGCTATATCCCAGAGGAAAATATTTTTGGCGAGGGCCATATGTAACGGTTCACTACTAAAGCCACAATTTTAGCCGAAATGTCGCTACCTGAGCACAAGAGAATCGCCATTTTGGCATCATCGCGGTGAAATGTGTTCGCTTTGATCTACGTGGACCGTATCACTATTGAAACTGAGGGGTGTGTTTTGATTTGATACAAAATTTGTATATTCTATATAAAACATGTATCAAAATGTGTTGTGTAAATTAAACGCATGCTTGATTTAATTTTTCTATGAATGTTAAAGGTGGTGTGTGAATAAAATGCTGTTCACAAAATATTTTTAATTTCACAATTACTTGCGAAATAATTTGTCTTCTCTAATGTTCACCTTTTGTAACCCAGCACCATTCTGAAGTTCCATCGCCCATTTACGGCGAACGGATGATGTCCAAATAAGGGCCTAATTATAATAAACGTAAACCCTTTTTTTCTCGATTCTTAAAGAGCAGCTATTTTTTTTAAGTCAAATTAAGCCTATTAAAACAAATTTTGTACTAGTTTTCATTAATTATCCAAAACGATATTCACATTTGAATGATGTAAATGTTTGGTCGTTGTTGAACGGGGTTCACGGGGTTCAACAAGGGTTGAACGGGGTTCAACAAGGTCTCCGTTGTTGTTTATCTTGAATTGACAACGGTAAGACAGGTTTATGTTGCTCGGGCAGCTTAGCTGCCCTCGCAAAATAAACCCGTCTTACCGTTGTCGATTCAAGATAAACAACTCCGAAACCTTATAGAACCCTTAATTATTGTTCACATGATTGATTGATTGATTGATTGATTGATTGATTGATTGATTGATCGATAGATACTGGGCTTCTTCCAAGATCTTCAGATGATTAAAAGTAGATACCTCTCAACAGGTGGAGGTAGTTTTGATTGATTGATCGATTGATTGATTAATTGATTGATTGATAGACATCGCAACCCTTTTTCCTGGGTTTCATCCAAGATCTGAGTAAAAGTAGATACCTCTCAACAGGTGAGGTGGAGGTAGTTTTCATTTGAAATCTAGAACATTTGATTGATCGATTCATTGATTGATTATTGATTATCATTGTTTGTTCACATGATTGATTGATTGATTGATTGATTGATTGATTGATTGATTGATTGATCACAAAACATCACATTTTTTCTGGGCTTCTTCCAAGATCTTTGATGAACATCACAAACCCTTTTTAAATCCAGTTAATTTGCTTGATTGATTATTGATTGACTGACTCACTCATTGATTGCTTGATACGAGATAGTTATTGTTATAAAATTTCACAAACCTTTTTTTTCTGGGCATCCTCCAATTTCTTTAGTCGATTTATTGTTTGTTGTAACTGCAACTGTTGAACCTGATTTGCCTGAACAATGTTAGCCGTCTGATTGTGTGTTTTCTTATTCTGCTTAGACCGTTTCCTATTGTTTCTTCTTACTTGACCACGTTCACCTTGTCTACCATCATCTCCACTTATCATATCCTGGTTTCCCCGTCTATCACTACCACTACCACTTTGATACTTCGGGGAGTTCCAGTTGTCATTTCCTCTAGGAGATTCCCAGTTGTCATTATTTCCTCTTGGAGATCTCTGGTAACTACTCTCAGCTGAAAAACTGTTTGTGTCTCGCTGAGAGTGGTTCATCCAGTCATCCGTTGAGAAGTCATCTCGCCCTCCTTTAGCACGGTCTCCTTTTTCCGAGAAGCTACAAAATGAACACACATTTACAATCAATCACTTCAGCATATTCCACATCGCTCCTACTTTCCTGTTTCACACTCTCAAAAAAGTGTGGAGAGCCATCGTAGATCGGGGACACCACCCGAGTTAAGCAAGTATTAGTAAGCACAGTAACAAAATGTTGGCACGCATAAAATGGATTTGGCAATCTACCTTAATAGGACGACGGAAGTGACCGGACCCCCTAACTTACTGGAAAAAAGCACCGAAGTTGTGGCAAACTTGTTGACGAAATCAGTGTTATGACGTTATTGATCTCTCACAGCGGTACTGCTGTGGGAGATCAATAATATTGGTGTCTATGTGTGTTATTAAAATAATAAAATATAACCATTACTTTACAATTATAGTGTGTCTTTTGTATGCATTCCTAAATTTTTAGTGTAGTGTGTCCCACGTTAGGCGTGTCCTATGCTCCTCTAGCTCTATACTACTCCCTTGACGCGACGAAAAACAGTGTCTTTCTATTGTCTGGGTATACAATATCGTCGCGTTAAGGGACTAGTATATAGGTGCGCTGGATACCTCGGGCGCTCTATATACTAGTCCCTTAACGCGACGAAAAACAGTGTGTCTCTATTGTCTGGGTATACAATATCGTCGCGTTAAGGTAGTAGTATATAGGTGCGTTGGATACCCGACACGCTCTATTACTACTCCCTTGACGCGACGAAAAACAGTGTTTCTCTATTGTCTGGGTATACAAATTCGTCGCGTTAAGGGAGTAGTATATAGGTTTGATTACTTATTTATCATACTAAATGAATACACGGTCCGGTACGGACGGAAAAGGGGATTTCTTTTGGGGGATATTATAGCAGCAAAAGAGGGGCTTGGTATAGTTTTGGGGGGAAAGAAGGTTAAAAAAAGGGAAGGAAGAGGCTATTTTTCGTCTTATTTATTTTTAGACCTGCCGTCTTATTAATTTTGGGGGGAAACGTGAGTATTTGTCTTTACAACTAACGTTTTATTTATTTTTGGACCTGCCGTCGCCTTAATTTTTGGGGAAAACATGTTATTTTTGGTTGAACATGAAGTAAGAAAAATAAAAGAGTTTCTCCCCAAAATTAATAAGACGACATTCCCGTAAATAAATACTAATTTCAAACGGTAGAAGTCATAAGACCTTACTTTGCCGGGTCACTTTCTCCCGTGGTCAAACACGGCACACCGCGGGACTAATAATAGTTTTCTCCCGCGGGCAGTACGGCACTGACCGCGCGCACTGCACCGGGTATTTAACCGCGGTCGAGAAACCCCGGCGCCCATGAGGTGTGCCGTTGAAGTTGCTGTAGCGCGCTGTACCTTGACGCGACGGATGAATATATTTTACCATGGCGTCCTATAATAAGTAGGCCGCTACTGGATGTATTGACTCGGCGCTCTGTATTACGCGACGCAATTCCTGAAGAACTGTTGATTGACGCAGCGGTACGGTGCAGTGTTGTATGTGACCACGGGAGAATATAACCGTGAAGATAGACCCGACGACTAGGGTTTCTCCCCGGCCGTTTCTCAGTGCGGACGGCCTCCGACATTTCCGTTGCGTTAACATCTCAAACTCAGAAGTAGCTTGTTAAGTTTTGAAATCTTCTTTAAAACGGAATAAAGCGCATCATTAAAATCGTAGGCTTTAGGCCCTACTTTTTAAGTTAAAATAATGAGAAAGTAACTTGTATAATTTTAGGAATGATCATCAAGCTACACGGAATAAACTGCATTATAGAATAGCTTTAGGCCTACTCCGTAAAAGTAATGAGAAAGTAAAAGCTATAGCTTTTATAATTTTAGGAATGATCTAATTCTACACGGAATAAACCGCATCATAGATAAATCATAGCTTTACTCCGTAAAAATAATGAGAAAGTAACTGTTATCATTTTAGGAATGATCTTTATACGCGGAATAAACCGCATTATAGAATACCTTTTCTCTGTAAATATTGAAAGTAGCTTTTATAATTTTAGGAATGATTTACACGGAATAAATCGCATTATAGATAAATCATAGCTTTACTCCGTAAAAATAATGAGCAATTTTAGGAATGCCCTTCTATAAACGGAATGAGAAATTTGAAAAATGATCTTCTACACGGAATAAACCGCATTATACAATAGCTTTAGGAGGCCTACTCCGTAAAAGGATGAGAAAGTAGCTTTTATAATTTTAGGAATGATTTACACGGAATAAACCGCATTATATATGTTATATAGATAAATCATAGCTTTACTCCGTAAAAATAATGAGAAAGTAGGCCTAACTTTTATAATTCTACACGGAATAAACTGCATTATAGATAAATCATAGCTTTACTCCGTAAAAATAATGAGAAAGTATATTTTATAATTTTAGGAATGTTATCTTCTCCTGCGCGGAATAAACCGCATTATAGATAAATCATATAGCTTTACTCCGTAAACATAATTAGAAAGTAGCTTTTATAATTAGGAATGATCTATACACGCGAATAAACCGCATAATATAGAAAGATCTAGCTTTACTCCGTGAAAAATAATAAGAAAGTGACTTTATTTTATAACTTAATTTTAGGAAAGATCTTTCTACACGGGAATAAACCAAATCATAAAAAATAGCTTTAGGCCTACCCCGTCAAAGTAATTAAAAACAAGATTGTATGACTTGATTTAAGGAATGATCTTCTTCATGGAATAAACCGCATTTAAAGACAAATCCTAGCTTTACTCCGTAAAATAATCAGAATTCAATTCTATAATGTTACTAGAATGTTCTATACGGAATGAAGTGCATTATAGAAAGATCATAGCTTTACTCCGTAAAAATAGAAAGTAGCTTTTATAATTTTATAGGAATGATCTTCTACACGGAATAAACCGCATTATAGAAAGATCATAGCTTTACTCCGTAAAAATAATGAGATAGTAATTAAGAATGTTTTTAAATTTCATTTAGGCCTATACCACGCAATGCTCGCCGGTAGCTCTGATTTGTTTTGGCCCGGCGCGGCGCGCGTGGGGAACTCGTTCGAATAGGCGCCGCGACTGTGCCAACGTGCGTTCGTAGAGATTTAGTTTAGCCGCGGGTGGATTGATACCCGCATTATTAGATACAAATATTTGTCACATAAAAATGAACCAAAATGCCACAAGCGAATAATTCGAACATTTACCCAAAAAAAGCAAAAAGTTCAAATTGAACAAAAAACACAAATTTATCACCAAAATGTCACAATTCTTAACAAAATTAACACGTTTTCCCCTCAAATTATTAATAAAACGACGGATAAATATAAATAAGACGGTACTTTTATTTTAAAAAACGTTTAAAAATTGTATTTATGTCCGGGAATGTCGTCTTATTAATGTTGGGGAGAAACTTGTTAAGTTTTTCTTACTTCATGTTAAACAAAAAAATAACACGTTTTCCCCCAAAATTAATAAGACGGCAGATCTAAAAATAAATAAGACGAAATAAATAGCCTCTTTCTTCCTTTTTTTAACCTTCTTTCCCCCCAAAACTATACCAAGCCCCTCTTTTTGCTGATATAATATCCCCCAAAAGAAATCCCCTTTTCCGTCCTCCGGACCGTGTATTCATTTAGTATGATAAATAGGTAATCAAACCTATATACTACTCCCTTAACGCGACGATATTGTACCCAGACAATAGAGAAACACGGTTGTTCGTCGCGTCAAGGGAGTAGTATATAGAGCGCCCGGGGTATCCAACGCTCCTATATACTACTACCTTAACGCGACGATATCGTATACCCAGACAATACAGACACACTGTTTTTCGTCGCGTCAAGGGAGTAGTATATAGAGTGTCGGGTATCCAACACACCTATATACTAGTCCCTAAATAACGCGACGATATTGTATACCCAGACAATAGAAAAGCACTGTTTTTCGTCGCGTCAAGGGAGTAGTATATAGAGCGTAGGATATCCAACACACCTATAGAGCATAGGATGTAAAGAATCACTTTGATGTAATAAATGAAACACACTATAGTTTTGAGCTAAGAACAATATTTTATTACATATAGTTTATCATCGATAATACAAGTTTGAAACATGCTTTATTACAAGTTTAGAAACACTAATAATTGAGATGACCGGTACCGACTGGGATTTTTGTTGCACTTTTTTTCGGTAAGCTAGGGGGTCCGATTTTTCCGTCGTCGTATTAGAGTAGATTGCCATGGATTTTTTAAACTTACATTGTAAATTGTTTTAATTTAATGTATTATATCAAACAATGCCAAAATGGTATTACTATTAGTTCATGACACGCCCCCCCCCCCCCCCCCCCCCCCCATCCCTCATGCCCCTCCCCATTTATCTTGTAAAATAAATTATGTAAACGAACTATGACCCCGGGTTATTAATATTTGGGACCCCCTCATGTACCTTGTTGAACTCATCTGCATAATAGGTCTTTGATCCATGTGAAAAGACTGTGGCTGTCTCTCTGATGACGTCAGTAGTGATGGTGGAGCAGAATTCCGCACCGCCGACGACCCCACAGACGATCCATCATTTCTCCCACCCGCAAAGTTTGAAGTTAAGTTGCCAGAGTAAGCGAGACCTAGCATCCGTGCAGCGTAAGCAGCATCTTCTATCTCTGATGAAGACATATTTCCACTCAAACCAGCAGACTGACTCGACTGGTTCGCTGCAGTATTGGTACCCATTTGATTGCTTGACCCGAAACCGAATGATGCTCCACCTCCACGGCTACCGCCGCTGTTGCCGCCTAGCCCACGCTCGCCGTAGCCATCCATATTCAATTAAGGGCTAAGTTTTTGCACCAACCGTTTCTGCTACCTTGAAGCAATATATTGGCAAATATAAAGTGGTTAAAAACTCAAAAGAATTGCTTGTGTTGATCTCCAATGTTCACTGTCAATTTTCCGTTACAAAAAACAAGCAATGACTTTCTATTGCCGAGCATGGAGATAAGGAAAAACACCGTAGGGTTGAGTATCTGCGATTGAAAGAATTATATTTAAATTAATGTCATAATATATGTTTCATCAGACTTTCATCAGTATATAAGTAAAATAGTTTTACTCTCATTAATTATTTATAATTATTAAAGAGATTTATACTTCATTTATAAATTTCATACGCAATAAATATATAAAATCTAAATTTATACTGGGCTTTGAATTACAAAAAACAGGCATTGAAAATCATCAAACAGACGGTCAAAATGTTGTGGTTAGCCCTCGCGTGATGGCTATTTCTAGCCCGTAGGATATTTGGGTAATGGACACACCACCAAATCCGGGCACCAAATACAAAACAAAATGTGTGAATTGTACCCTGATTGGTACCCAAAAAATCGGTCCGGGAAAATGCCGTCTCAATTTTGTTTTGAAAACAGCTCGAGAAACATGAGAGTGGGTTGTTTGTATTGGTATACCGTAAAACGGGATGGATAGGGACTCTCTAGCAAGGACACTCTAATTATACATGTATACTATATCCTGGCAAGTTCCTGTTCCGGGTTCCTGGCTCTCTAGTTAGTACCAGTCCAGTGGCGTAACCCCCCCCCCCCCCCCCCCCCCCCCGTCTTTTGGGGTGCTTTTTCGCAAAAATTGGTAGCGATGTATTTTGAGGCATTTGTAAAAGCACCCAATTTGTGCAAAATTGGGTGCTTTTCTAACAAAATTGGAATATTGACGGATGAGAAATTGGCCAGTAAATACATCTCAAATACAAAAAAAGAGAGATTTCAAAAACTTTTCCCTTTTTTGTCCCTATTCACCCCATAATTCCCTGTTCACCCCGTTTTACGGTACACAAAACTAAAGGGGCAAGGGCCGCTTTTGAGTGATTTGAGAAAACAGCATGAAAGTGTTCTGAACTACATGTACAATACAATGTAGTGTAATTGATCCATCCTTGAAATATTATTTGTAATAAAAGAGGTCATAGTATTGGACTTATGCTGTTATGCACAACTCAGTGGTAATTTCAAAACATTTTTTTCATGGACATACTATAGCCTATTTGTGCATTAAGGCTGGTGTCAACCCTGTTTGGCGCCAAATTTATCAAGCACTGTAAGGGGGCACTACACTAAATCCTTCCGCGTTTGGTGTATGGTTCGGAGAAATAGTACCTACATCAATTTGATCATCGTCCCAGGGGAAGCAAATAGAAGTAAATCTTGCTTATTTTTTATGAAAAAGATAGAATAGAACCTCAGCATTGCTAATGTGGTCAAAAATCGTCGGAATCGAATACGCACGGGAGCCTAGGCTGCGGAAGGATATCGTTGCCGGAACCGGTGAGGAAGCGAAAATATCGGTTTAAAATGGTGAGGGCGCTGTTTAGGTGCCCGTAGCGAAAAATTTCATCTAGATGGGTCAAGAAAAATCAAGTTTAAAATAAAATTCAACACATATCTAATACATTCATGCGAAATAAAAACTTCCATCATTGTTACGTGGGGTAAAAATACGGTCTTGAAAAAGGGCTGAAACGCGTGTATTTCAATGGGAGACGTATTTAGTGGTGTGCCCCCGTAACTTTTAAATTATAAATGTGATGTACATAAATTTTATGAAGTATACATTTTGTGTAATGAAATGAGTCAGAGAATCCATTTTTGGTAGGCCTATCAAATTTTCACTAAAATTGGTGATTTTTACATTTTTGCCAAAAATCACCTTTTTGGCGCCAAACATTTTCAGACAACCTAACAATATCAGTTTTTGATTAAAAATTCCAAAATTTCACCAAAATCATCTAAAGTCAATTTTCTAGGAGCGAATTTTGTTGGGGGGCTTAAAATTTGTTTGTTTTGAAAATATTGACCAAAAAGTACCAAAAAAATGTTTTTTATCTCAAAAATCTCATTTTTGGCACTTTTTGGTCAATATTTTCAAAACAAACACATTTTAAGCCCCCCCCCCCAAAAAAAAACCAATCGCTCCTAGATAATTGACTTTAGATGATTTTGGTTGAAATTTTGGAATTTTTAATCAAAAACTGATAATTGTTAGGTTGTCTAAAAATTGTTGGCGCCAAAAAGGTGATTTTTGGACAAAAATGTAAAAATAACTAATTTTAGTAAACTTTTATACCAAAAATGGATTCTCTGACTCATTTCATTACAAAAAATGTATACTTCTATGTACATCACATTTATAATTTAAAAGTTACAGTGCTTGATAAATTTGGCCCAAACAGGGTTGACACCAGCCTTAACAACTTCAAATCTGATCTCTGTGTAGTGAATTTATATGGGATGTTGGGCATCTCCTGTAATCTGAGTTAGACCCATATTTTCCCCTTCAGTTTATCAAGATTCCAGATGAAAAACCACCGAACAGGGAATAGTTTCACAGACTTTAACTTGTTAAACTGAAGGGGAAAAAACCTCGTCCTCCTGGGCAATAGCATGTTTTCCTTTGTTTTCTCAAATTTGCTTTCAACTAGGCCTATAGGTTTTTCCAGATTACAGGAGCACATACCCACATTGCAAGAACTAACTATAATATTGCAAGTTATAACTCATTTAAAAACAAGTGAACGTATAAGCCCTAAGTTGCTGCATCAGCTCTTCAAAGAGCAAGAGCTGATATGCAAACGGGTTTTACATCTTAGTGATTTTGAGAAAACAGCATGCATTCTGATGTCATGTGTATTATAGAGGTACATGGTACGAGGGGTATTCAATAAATACCTGCAACGTTTGAAAATTTCTCAACCGTGACATGTATCAATAAAATAAACTTATATGATACTTAAACTGTAAGTCTTACCCCTTTCTCAAATATATGGGTCCTTTTTATCATGTATGTCAGTAGGCTACTATAAACATCATGGTCTCTGGACACTGAAAATTGACAAAAATCAGCATTATAAATCAAGCGCCAATATTAACACTGTTAACGGTAACGCATGTATCTTAATGCATGCCATAAACGTGTCTTTCAAATTTCCCGCCATTGTAACATTTCGTCGCTGTTCTGACATACCGGCACATCTCTTTACTTATTTCTGTTGTGATGTGCCGGTATGTCAGAACAGCGACGATTTAATCGGGCATTTAATTCCCTAACCAGTGCCCTGAGATCACGATAGGCCTATTGCTTGAATGTAATGATAAAAATGACCTACGTGTTCGACATTTTCTGTGAGAAAAGAGAAAGATTTACAGTTTAAGTATCATAAGTTTATTTTACTGACACGTGTCACGGTTCAGAGATTTGCAATGGTTGCAGATATGAACGCCCCTCGTATATTTTACTCAATCAATCTTTATTCAACAATTAAAAGACCGTACAGAAATTCCAGGATCCATCCCATACAGGAAAGACAAAAGACAACAACAACATCTATACATATATTAAAAGATTTAAAACAAACAACACAAGCCTACATAAAATAATTATTAACCGAGTGAAACCAGCAGGAATAGATCTAGATAGACATTTAGATGAATCTTTATGGAACAATATGGTACCAACTACCAAACAACAAAGATAAACCATTATTAACACCATTTAATAAAAATCTGCGACGTTTAGAAAATGCTGTGTGGCACTTGGATGTCCATTAATTGATCACATCATATACCTTTAAATGGTGCTAAGGGAGTGTTCAGAAATACTTTGATGGGACGTGGCTGGGCAACTGAAATCATTTTCTTTTTTTGGACCCCCTTCACAAATTGAAAAACTCTTTTGACCGACCACCCTCCCCTGCCCTAGACTTGGTGTCTTCTTTTTGTGCTAGCTATCACGATAGCTAGCTCTTATAGCCTGAATTCAAAATCAATATTCCAAGTACGCGATGACTTCGAGTCACTTGGTTCAGGAAACCGTGACCAAATCGGTATAATTATCGAACGGGTCCAGCCAAATGACACTCTCATACGGGTATATTGGTTGATCGAGAAGTGTGACGCTTGGATGCTATGTGTATTGCATCAGGGTCACTTACAAGCGCCGCCTAATCCATCTATGTCCATGGCTTTGATTGGACGAGAGATGTGTTCAGTTGTTTAGCGCCGGGGGTGAAATTTTGAGATAATGTCCGCAGTTGTTTGCCTAGCCTGTGTAAAGTATATTTACTCCGATAGGTAAACAAAGCGATAAATATCCACTAGCTTGTGGCAATGTAAAGAAATGGAGGGGGGAAGAAAACTGAGAATTTTAGGCAAATATAGAATAGATTAACGCTGTCCATGCGCGCGGTTATGCACACGCAAAATTCAATTCACAAAATGTTTCACAAACGTATTTAATTTATTGGCTTTCATCATCATATATTTCGAATCACCATGAGAAATTAATTAACATAAGTACAAGCACGTCTAGTATTAGGTCAGTTATTCTTGAGATAAGACTTTGAAAGTTTAGAAAAGGTTTTTGCAAAATCTTTTTTATATGGCAAAACCAGGGAGGTGTAATAGGTAATATCACTCTGGTAAAACTAGCCGCATAGAAAGTGTCCCTTATGTCTGTTATTTTGTTATTCAACGAAAGCCGTTTAAAAACTATTGGACTTTTTAATTCACTATTGAGCAAATATACCTCTGACAATCTGTGTTGATTTTTACAACACTTATACCAATAAAGCCTATGGAGAGGGTGGTTCTAAAATGTTTACTCTCGTGTTTGCCAAAGATGGAGATATCGTTTATAACTGCACAAACAAATCATACTGGGTAGTTAATACAAAATTGGCGGTCGTTTTATGAGTTTTGAAGTCAATTGTTTGCGACATATGGGCGTAGCCAGGAGGCTTGTCATCCCGGGGGGCACGAGAGTGGCGTGGGGTCCAGGGCCCACATTACATAAGGGCCCCGGCCCGGTAGGTCCTGGGACAAAGCCTTTAGGTGATTAGGATTGGTATTGATTCCCCACGACGAGAAACGCCATGAAATTGGAGATAAGTATATATAAAACCCTTTAACTCCCTGAATTGTTAATTGCACCCCCCCCCCCCCCGAATGACCCTTGGTGGGTTACCTGTAGCTACGCCGCCAATGAATGCACACAACAAGATAAAATGATTGTTTCATTTCTTCCAAATTTCTTTTTAATTCACGAATTGGGCAGAGCTCCAAACTGAGTAATAGCCCAAACCCTATTTGGAGGTGATTCTTGTAAATAATTAATTTTCAGATTGTTTATAACATTAATGTGAAAGTTTCAGATTAAAAATTCAAACCAAAAAATAAAAAAATAAAAATAAAAGTACATCGTTAGTACATTATAAGTACATCTTTAAAGGATGATATCTCAGTTTGGAGTTTTCATAAAGACTATAACTGAAAAATTATATAACTCCGCTTAAAAAAAGAGTACAGCCCAAACCCTAATTGGAGGTGATTCTTGTAAATAATTAATTTTCAGAGTGTTTATAACATTAATGTGAAAGTTTCAGATTAAAAATTCAAACCAAAAAATACAAAAATACAAAAATACAAATAAAAGTACATCGTTAGTACATTATACGTACATCTTTAAAGGATGATATCTCAGTTTGGAGTTTTCATAAAGACTATAACTGAAAAATTATATAACTCCGCTTAAAAAAAGAGTACCATTGTTAAGCGGAAGATCTCTACTACAATAATCAAATACAAGCTCAATGTTGATATCTTGCCTAATTGTGTCTGATTTTCACATATATACAGTACGGACAACTACTGCAAATTTGTCTTCATATTCATTACTTGATATCATGCCCAAATTTGCCAATACGTTCACTGCCTGCTCTTGTGTCAATACTGATTACCCAATTACATGTCATTATTCTACCAAATGCATGCTTTCCTAAAAAATATCAAAGTCTTTCATTTGTACTAGCACTTCCCCTTTAAAGGGTTTTTATTACGACGCTGGCGATTCGGACCATCACACATTTTACAACATTCCAGACTCACTCGATCAACATGAATGCCTCTTTTTGCTTGAAAAATAGATGTTGCATGAAGATTCCCGAAATTTGCTGTACAAAATGCATTCAAACACACGTGTAATAATGCGCAAAAAATTGTGTTTATCTCGTTAATGACAATGTTACACAAACATTTGTTTTTATCTCGTTAATGACCACCTTTCTTTTCAACGGTACTTTGTTGAAATTGTGGATTCATTTGCACAAAGATTCGCGTGTAACGCGCAGAAATTTGCTGTACAAAATGCATTCAAACCTTGCGTAGCGCGCAAAAAATTGTGTTTATCTCGCCAATGACCAGGGCATGACCACCTTTTTCAACGGTACTTTGTTGAAATTGTGGAACGTTTCATTTTGTATAGAGGTAGTTTCATTTTACACCCCAAAATGAGAATGTCCTCTTTTCCCTTTAAATTGTTATTATTTCTAAAATAAAAATTAACAACAATATTCTTGTGTAGAGGGATTTCTTTTTTTGCTACACAAATTGCCTTTCTACACCTCTTGTAGAACTGAAAACTGAACAATTATAAAGTAAAGCGCGCGTAACGCGCACATTTTATTTTGACCACCCATGTGATTATACTATCCATTTTGCCGAACTTTTTGACCCCCTTTATGTACCAACAACTTGTTGTTCCCCCCTTGGGCAACTTCAAACTTTTTTGGCCCCCACCTCATTTTACCCAGCCTCTCCCCCCCCCCCCCCCCCCCCCCCACCTCCCACCAAAGTATTTCTGAACACTCCCTAATCATGGCTTATTGTTGTTGCTTGGTTGCAAGTTTGGTACCAGAGTGTGCCTAAAAGATCCATCCAAATGTCTATCTAGCCTGTTTGGTCAACAAATAATCGAAAGTTACTCTATGGGACATAAACAAAGTGCATGACTTTCTTTTGTTGAACACTTTATATACCAATCAATGCAGTATGTTTTTCAAATAAATCACTTTTTTCTTTTTCTTCAAAAAAGTGGATGTTTTAAGCCCGTAATGCAATTCATGGCCATGTATTAGTCCCCCTCCCCGAGTTTGAACGTCATCAATCACATTTTAATGCGAGACACTGATTTCACCTGCACACACACCCACATGCAGGATCCCCAGTGGTGAGGGACAGGGTGGACAGGGTGCAGAAGGCCTCCCTTTCTAATCCCAAAGTGAATGACTAAACAAAAAACATCATTTTATGACCAAATCATCTTTTACTAAGGCCAAACAACAAAAAAAAGTTTGTCTCAAAGCTTGCGAAGGCTTCAAAATCGGGCGACGCGCGCTGTTTTTTGTCTTCCATTTTTTTATTTTTACTTTTTTTTTTATTTGTGTGGCAATTTTTACTCTTACTATTTGCAACCGTTGACACTTTCTGATATTTGTTTTTTCTATTTGAAATGAATATTGTGATGTAGTTGTGTATGGCCGTGTGTTTTGAACTCGCCACCCTTACCGTTGCATGTCCAGATTTTTACATTTTACACCATCTGAGATTCGAATTAGCATATCGCAATAACTATTTGTTCTACCCATAAAAAGTATATATTTTCTGAACGGTAATCTCACAAGGAATCAAAATATGCTATTGGAATTTAGATAAGACCTAATGGTAACATGTTGTGATTAGGAATGTTCAAAAAATATCGATTTTTTTCATATTTTGATTTAAGCTCAATAATATTTTTATACCAATCCCAATCATAATTTTACTGTGCATATTTAAGTTCCTCATGCAATTACCCATCAGAACATAATAGTTGTCAATGGTAAACATTTTGGAATACACTATATCGGGAAGTAAATGAGCACAAACGTTTAAATTTCATATTTATTAGAGTTCACAAGTATATGTCTTTGGGTATACACCCTTTCCTGATTTAAACGGCATTTTTGAATTCCCCTATTTGAGAGCTTTCCAAAAATGTATAATTTTGCTATCATCGGTTAAATATTTCTTTTGTTATAGTCATGTATGTAAAACCGCTGAATTAGGGCAAGTTCACTGTGTAGTGAATAGGGGAAAAGCCAAGGACAATGCAATCGATTCGTGATTACAATTGTTACGTAATAGTTGACACGTTTGTTGAAACAGAAACTTATAGAATATAAAACAATCTATAAAATGAGAGCAAAATCATGTTTGTACCATACAGAGAAGAGAAGTTATTGTAATTTGAACGTAGAATTGGGAACATTTTCTATATTCCCCATAGAGATTGTACACAACGCCACCGCCACCGCCGCCACCGCCACCACCCCTGACTTTCACAACATAATCAATCATATCTCAGCCAAACATTTATAGAAATACCTGATTTATTCACACAATGTAGCTAAATAAATAGGCTTTCACATGACACCTCAACCATAGCTCTACCACATTTAGTTGTTGAGTTAATAGAGAGAGATGGATGATTCGTGGATTCGTCACCAAAAATGCAACGCCACCACCCTTTTTGGGTGGTGAGTTCAAAACACATGGCCGTATAAGAACAATTGTGCAGCGTTTTTTGAAGAACTGAGTCATGTAAAAGTTTGAGAAAAGGAAAATCTGCCGATATTTTTAATAAAAACTCGAAATAAAAATGTGTAGGGAAAAAAAAAATTGATTTGACAATTTTCTGCATTTCAGACGCGGTATTTTGGCATTTCAAAACCAATGCGCGCGCAAGCTTTGAGACGAACCTTTTATTTTGTTTGGCCTAATTACATGAATTTTTGGCTACTGTATCTTTATACTAATTTACTTCCAATTCCCCAAACTAATATAACGGTCTTGAAATTGGATAAGATTAAGAACGAGGGTCATTCAATAAGTTCTACCTCCTACCTCATAACTTTGCTATTATATAAGCCAGTCATATGAAATATTCCACAATTGTAGCTTTGAATCTCTGCTACAAATTCATAGTAAATTGGTCTGAGTACTCTTTGTACTTTTCTGGAGATGCTGTGAAAACCAATGGTCCATTTAGTGCGACGGAAACGGATAAAAATAAGGCCACATTTCTCCTAAGTGCTATTCATTTGGCCGATTCTAAGAAACAAAACGTATCTATTGGTCAATTAAAACAGTTCTAAATTATAGATATCTCTTGAACAGACTAAAAAAATAAAGTCACTGATTTTCTTGGAGAAAATGCCCTCTAATTAGCCAGAACCAGACCATGACAGCCTTTAGTTTTGACCCTACCCCAGAGAACCGCTGAAAAAGTCATATTTGCTTTTCATAAGAACTAAGAGATCTTCAATATACAGGACTAAATGGAGGGATTACAAGTATATGTAAGTGATAATTTCTACCACTGACTACCTGGTTGACTATTATAAAGGTTACAGTATGTAGACTCCTAAAATGACTATCATGTTAAGATTTAACATTCGAGGCATCACTGTGACTTGACTTGTAACAACAAACATTTGATTGAATAGCAGTATTCCAGTATGTTTAAAGGTAGAACTTATTGAATGACCCTCGTAGTAAAACCAGTTAAATCCCCCAAATGAGTGCAACGGGACTACTGCACATTGTTGACCAAATTGAAACAAGCCAACATCACCGGAACATCAATGGAATTTTATAAATAGGAATTGCCATAGACAATGATAGAAAGATGTTGACATTGTCATGTGGCAATATCTTGACCCTTTTCTATGTTTTTCTTGGGCGCGATCCTGCGAATGGGTAGTCGGAGTGAAACCCCTACCTGGGCCTTTCTAAGTGGTTTGCTCGCTCTTTGGACTCCAATATTCTATACACAATGCACAATCCTTTTCATATGTGCTGCATTCCACAGCATTTATTTATGAACCACATAGCAAAACATACTATCAATTCACAGTTCCATAAGAAAGAATAGTTTAAAACATAATCACATAATCTATTTACAATTCCAATTCATAATTCGTCATTGTAAATACACTCCCATTTTAAACAATTTACATTTCCTTTCAACAAACATTACATTCATAACCAAACCTCTGTACATGGCATCATTTCAGCCGAACATTGAGCTCTGCTGAGACAGAGCGAAACATCACATTTGAACATACACTGAGCCAAAAAAGAAACTTACAAAAAAAAGAAACTTATAAAATTTTAACAGATCACCAAATAAAATTCTGTGCATGAAAATGTACCAAATTTGGATACAATATTACTGCAATGTATTGCTTCAAATGGCAGTCAATAACCAATTGTTTGCTTCAATGACACAAGAGAAATTCGCACTGACCCTATGGTGATCTGTTAAAATTTTATAAGTTTCTTTTTTGGCTCAGTGTATTAAATATCTTAGGAATTCCTGGGATCTGTATGACTCAAATGACTCTGGTAATCCAGGTATAGTTTTAAATGCAAATGGTATGATAAATGGTTTCCTTAGTGTAGGCCTACTCAGGGCAGGGGCAGTCAACTTATTCACTGTAAACATGTGCACATGGCCTGAAAAAATGGGGTTTTTCCCAGCAAGGATTCCAAATTTCCCTCCAAAATGGAATGCATTTCTTATTGAAAGAGTAACATTTCCCTCCAAATGCCAAAATTTCCCTCCAAATGCTCAAATTTCCCTGCAAGGAGCTGTCCGTATTGCCTACTTTTTTAGCCTGTGCATGTGTATGACGACGACAACTCGTATAAGGGGCCTTTTTTGAGATTTTGTGCCTAATGCATGAATCGAATATTTGTAAGAAAATTGTTACTTTTATCCAAATCCAAAATTGATATTTCACACGTTTAGGGGTCATTTGGGGGGGGGGGGGGGGGGGAGAAAACTTGCACAATTTTGTTTGGCTTCAGAAGAAACGAAATACACGTCTAAGGGGTGTCCGGAAAATCGTTGGTCACTAATGCTTACAGCATGAATGGCTGATATTTGACTGCACCCCTCCAACAATCGATCTATTACTATTAGGTCCAATATAGGACTCCAAATCATGTCTCAAAATATTATGAATGTGTTTATGTTATCTGACGTAGATATTTCTCTTCCTCAAGTCCTAGCCAAACAGTTGCAATAGTTACATAAATGTGTTCATTATTGAACAAGTTAGACAGACGCCCATGATTTACCATTATAGTAAGTCATTGTATTGGAGATGGAAAATAAACAACATTTAAAGAAAAACTTATACAAAAGAACAATTTATACAAAACTTAAAGATACAGCAAATGTAGAGCAACATTTCAAGGATATTTTGTATTATTACTTTTTTGTTTTTTCTTGAATTTTGTTCACCCAATTTGTTTCAACAGGCTTGACCAATTCAACCCTATATGGCACATATTAAAGGTAGATGACCCGATCACATTTTCGTAACACAGAATTATTTCAAACATACAGAGATTTTCATATCATATAAAAGCTCGTATTTTTCTCATCATCATACTGAAATTTGATGGCCTAAATCGGTATAATTACGGAGAAATCGATGAAATAACGTCGAATTACCGCGAATGGTGGTAACCACCGATATAGTTTGTGTACTACTCAATGGGTACAGTTCACAGCATCTTGTACATCTAAAAATAAGAACCATTAGAGCTATGCAACTCAAACTTTGGAACACGACTTTTTTAACGATGACCTTTCATGTAGAATAGAAAACTTTAAGTTGAAAATCGGAACATCTACCTTTAATTGGGAGGAATTTCTACACTGCACGTGACACATTTAAAGGTAGATGACCCGATCACATTTTCGTAACACAGAATTATTTCAAACATACGGAGATTTTCATATCATATGAAAGCTCGTATTTTTCTCATCATCGTACTGAAATTTGACGGCCTAAATCGTTAAAATGACGGAGAAATCGATGAAATAGCGTTGAATTACCGCGAATGGTGGTAACCACCGATATAGTTCGTGTACTACTCAATGGGTACAATTCACATCATCTTGTGCGTCTAAAATAAGAACCATTAGAGCTATGCAACTCAAACTTTGGAACACGACATTTTTTAGGATGACCTTTCATGTAGAATAGAAAACTTCAAGTTGAAAATCGGAACATCTACCTTTAAAGAACATTAACACTTTCCACACGGCTATTAGTTTTACCATACAAAGCAGATTTTTCTGAAACCTTTCCCAATTTTCAAATTCTATCTCAAGGATTACTGAACCAATACTTGGCATGTTTGTACTTATTTCAATGTATTTCTCATGGTGATTCCAAAATATGGTAATGACATTTAACATTTTGACGTTTTTGAAACATTTTGTGAAATTTTGGAATGTCGTCTGCATACACCTGCCGCGTGGAAAGTGTTAAAGTTACATAAGCTTTTAGCCCTCTGAACTTTCCGTCACGGTTACAACAGCACCAGCTTGTAATGAGGCTTCAATTTGACGTAATAATTCTGCTGCAATGATGTCCTCAGCAGAGGTTGGTTGCCCACCACTGCTGCTTGCTCCCTCAGTGGTTACAGCTGGAGCAGAAGTTGTTACTGTGACGACTTGTGTGGAATTTGTCTGGGTGGATACCCCATCAGATTGGTTTACAACTTGGACAGTTTCTGTTTCACCCTGGTTTACAACTTGGACTGTTTCAGACTCATCTTGATGTACGACTTCAACAGTTTCCATTTCCCCCTGACTGACAACTTGGACCATCTGTTCTTGATTTTCCATCTGGACCAGTTCTCCCTGACTAACAACCTGAACTGTTTGCATATCACTTTGGTTTCCAACCTGATCCGTTTCCCCTTGGCTTACAACTTGGACTGTTTCCATTTCACCCTGGTTCACAACTTGGACCGTTTCCATTTCACCCTGGTTCACAACTTGGACCGTTTCCATTTCACCCTGGTTCACAACTTGGACCGTTTCCATTTCACCCTGGTTCACAACTTGGACTGTTTCCATTTCACCCTGGTTCACAACTTGGACCGTTTCCATTTCACCCTGGTTCACAACTTGGACCGTTTCCATTTCACCCTGGTTCACAACTTGGACCGTTTCCATTTCACCCTGGTTCACAACTTGGACCATTTCACCAGGGTGTTCAATCTGAACTGTTTCCATTCCCCCCTGGCTTACAACTTGAACCAATGAACCTTGGTTCTGAACTGTTTCTCCTTGAGTTAGAGCTACAACTGTTTGCAATTCAGCTTGGGTTTCAGTTGGTTCTGTTTCCCCTTGGCTTACAACTTGGACCATTTGACCTTCGTTCCCAACCTGAACTGTTTCACCTGCTTGGCTTACAACTTGGACCATTTGACCTTCGTTCCCAACCTGAACTGTTTCCCCTGCTTGGCTTACAACTTGGACCATTTGACCTTCATTTCCAACTTGGACTGGTTCTCCCTGGCTTACATATTGAACTGTTCCATGTTGGTTTCCAACTTGAACACCTTCCCCGTGGCTTACAACTTGGATCATTTGACCTTGGTTTCCAACATGAACTGGTTCTCCCTGGCTTACAACAACTTGAACTGTTTCCCCTTGGTTTCCTACTTGAACATCTTCCCCATGGCTTATAACTTGGACCATTTGACCTTCGTTTCCCATTTGGACTGGTTCTCCCTGGGTTACATATTGAACTGTTCCACCTTGGTGTCCAACCTGAACATCCCCAGCTTGGCTTACAACTTGGATCATTTGGCCTTGGTTTCCAACATGGACCGGTTCACCCTGGCTTACAACTTGGACCATTTGCCCTTGGTTTCCAACTTGAACATCTTCCCCATGGCTTATAACTTGGACCATTTGACCTTCGTTTCCAACTTGGACTGTTTCTCCCTGGCTTACATATTGAACCGTTCCACCTTGGTGTCCAACCTGAACATCCCCTGCTTGGCTTACAACTTGGACCATTTGACCTTGGTTTCCAACATGGACCGGTTCACCCTGGCTTACAACTTGTACCATTTGGCCTTGGTTTCCGACATGGACCGGTTCACCCTGGCTTACAACTTGGACCATTTGGCCTTGGTTTCCGACATGGACCGGTTCACCCTGGCTTACAACTTGTACCATTTGGCCTTGGTTTCCAACTTGTACCATATTCCCTTGACCCACAGCCTGAACTGTTTGCATTTGAGCTTGGTTTCCATCCTGAACCATTTCTCCATGGCTTGTCACTTCACCTTGGTGTTCAACCTGACCAGGTTCCCCTTGACTTACTACTTGGACCATTTCGCTGTGGTCTCCAACCTTGACAGTTTCTCCCTGTTTCAGAACACGGACTACTTGCATATTACCTTGGTTAATAACCTGTATAGTTTCCATATCACTTAATTGGTTCAAGGCTTGAGCTGTGTCAATATCTGCTTGGTTTATAGCAGATGGAGCCATTATAATATCGGCTTGATTAATTGATATAGGTATAGGATTCATGTTTATAATCCCTTGAGGTTGATTAGCCCTGGAATGCGTAGATGATGCCATGCTATCGTCATCTTCATTCACACCAGATACATCCATCATCTCATCATCCATCTCTTCCTCAGTAGCATCTCTGGAATCCTCCTCTTCAACTTCTTCAACCTCGGCTTTCACGATCTTCCCTCCCTTAGTCTGTTTTTGCGGGGTACCGCCGATAGATTTCTTACGGTACTTGGGTCCCGTTGCGCTGCGTTTGGTTCTGGGGTCGTTCAAATTCAAGAGAATGTTGTACAAAGTTTTCTCATGATCACCCCAGTAGTAGTAGAATTCAAGCTCAGGGTCCACAGCCTTTGCAAATTCAATGCACAATTTCCTGGGAAAATCAAATTAAAATTGTAGTTCAGATTATGATGGGAAACATGAATAAATCTGCATATAATTATTATAAGGGTAAATAAGGCTGTTTGTCTCAGGTGGATACACATAGCTGTAAAAATTCCTATTTGCATACACCAGAGCTTTTCAGTCTAATCAGAGTCTGGGTTCAAGTCACATCAGTTCCTGATTTCTGCATCCAAGTCAACAGTGGCACGTGCAGGGTTTCCCTGGTGGGGCAGGGTTCTCCAGAAGGACTTAGAACCGTGATTTGTCTGATTATCTATTCCTGAAAACATACACGCTTCACTATTGACATTAATCTGGCCGTACATTTGTGTTTTAAACAGGCTTCTAAAATTATATTCCTTGACATATATAATATATGTGTGCGTGGGAATTTGCTATTTTTATACTAATTTGGTTTAGATTTCCTGACTGACATCTTAGGATATAATTTAGTTTATCCCCCTCCCCCATCCCCCTCCCCCCTCTAAATGGATGCAACAGATTTTTGGCAAAAATTAAAGTTGTAAGAACTGATTCTTCTTCCCCAAATTTGTGTGATGTGATCGCAAATGTTTAAAAATATTATTACTATTTGCATGGTAAGATGGCGAGGCTCTTCCCTCACCCACTATCATGCTAGACTGTGTCGGTGGTTTCACACAGGTTTGTATATCGTGTGACGCGGTTGGACATGGAAAAGCATTTCTCATGGTGATTCCAATTATGGTAATGAAATTCAACAATTCTGACATTTTTGAAACATTTTGTGCAATTTTGGAATGTCGTCTGCAGCTGCCTGCTGCGTGGAAAGTCCCCCCGAAAATACATAATTGCCTTGGAGAATGTTGGTGTCCCTTTCAAATTGCCTTAACACTTTCCACGCGGCTGTAAGTTTTACCATAAATACAAAACTGAATTTTCAGAAACCTTTCCCCAACTTTCTATCTGAAGGATTACTGGACCAATACTAGACATGTTTGTACTTATTGCAATGCATTTCTCATGGTGATTCCAATTATGGTAATGCAAATCAACAATTCTGACATTTTTGAAACATTTTGTGCAATATTGGAATGTCGTTTGCAGCTGCCTGCCGCGTGGAAAGTGCTAAATGGCATGCCCTCCTTATTTCTTACTTGATAATCTGTGTATGCATAACCTGTCTGGAATCGTTATGTCTCTGTCCTGGATTCTTGATAAGATGTACAAATGTATTGACATCTTGGCATGTTGCAGCTATTGGATGCAAGGATTGACGCTGGTTCTCACTCTCCAAGTTGATGACGAGGGATGTGAGGAGGTCCTCGGTCAGGAAAGACACCTTGGAAATAGGTCTGGAATAAAGAAAGAAAAGGCAGGTAAGGCAATGAACAAAAACCTTGGTGAATTTTCAACAACTTTCGAAATGTTCAGATTGTTTGAAATCTGACACATACTTAATCAAAGCATTTATATAGCGCTCTACAAAGAACACAGCACTAATATTAATAAACCATGCGATGTCCAGGCAGCAGTACCAAGTTGTGACATACAAACAAACAATGATCATTCCCACATGTAAACCTAGCAGGCAATGCAGATTAAGTGCCTTCCCAAAGGACACAAACTCGTTGGTCGTAGCGGGGCTCAAACTCACAACCTTCTGTTTATGAGTCCTGCGCTTACACCATTTGGACACATGAGCTCCACAACATATATCTGTCCAATTGATATGCATGTTCTTTATTCCTACCCTGACCTTTTAACACATACCTGTTTACATCTAAGGTAGAATAACCTCTATCAGCTGATAACCATGGTATCCACTCATCCATGAAGTAAGTAAACAATGCCTGGTTGCCTTGTTTTCTCATATCTTCAGTCCACCATTTATTGACAGATGCCTTGAACCATGCATCCAATGCTCTGGAAAGCCTGCAGGAAAAGGATAACAAGTTGTGGTTAAAAGACTAAAAAAACGGCCAAAAATAACTGAAAGTAAAGAATTACGCATACAAAATCACAAATTACAAATACTATATTCTATTTCCCTTCCTAACTACAGTGGCGTAACCTTACAAGCTCAGCATTTACGCCCGCGTACGTTTCTTCCACCTTTCTGCACACGAGTGTATACGCCAGCACCTCGATTAGGCACGCGATTATGTACCTCAATTACTGAATGACGCAGGTAGTCACTGTCTCATGATAGACAAATACACTATAGGATCTTGTCACGCCCTTTAGTAGATTTGCTCATATCTGCCTTCCAGTAAAGATGAGTAGAGTCTGTATGTGTTACTCCATCAAAATGGTTCTGTGCCTTACACCATATGGGAGGTGCTTGGATGAAATGGTTCTGTGCCTTACACCATTTGGGAGGTGCTTGGATGAAATGGTTCTGTGCCTTACACCATATGGGAGGTGCTTGGATGAAATGGTTCTGTGCCTTACACCATATGGGAGGTGCTTGGATGAAATGGTTCTGTGCCTTACACCATATGGGAGGTGCTTGGATGAAATGGTTCTGTGCCTTACACCATATGGGAGGTGCTTGGATGAAATGGTTCTGTGCCTTACACCATATGGGAGGTGCTTGGATGAAATGGTTCTGTGCCTTACACCATATGGGAGGTGCTTGGATGAAATGGTTCTGTGCCTTACACCATATGGGAGGTGCTTGGATGAAATGGTTCTGTGCCTTACACCATTTGGGAGGTGCTTGGATGAAATGGTTCTGTGCCTTACACCATATGGGAGGTGCTTGGATGAAATGGTTCTGTGCCTTACACCATATGGGAGGTGCTTGGATGAAATGGTTCTGTGCCTTACACCATATGGGAGGTGCTTGGATGAAATGGTCCTGTGCCTTACACCATTTGGGAGGTGCTTGGATGAAATGGTTCTGTGCCTTACACCATTTGGGAGGTGCTTGAATGAAATGGTTCTGTGCATTACACCATATGGGAGGTGCTTGGATGAAATGGTTCTGTGCCTTACACCATATGGGAGGTGCTTGGATGAAATGGTTCTGTGCCTTACACCATATGGGAGGTGCTTGGATGAAATGGTTCTGTGCCTTACACCATATGGGAGGTGCTTGGATGAAATGGTTCTGTGCCTTACACCATTTGGGAGGTGCTTGAATGAAATGGTTCTGTGCCTTACACCATTTGGAAGGTGCTTGGATGAAATGGTTCTGTGCCTTACACCATATGGGAGGTGCTTGGATGAAATGGTTCTGTGCCTTACACCATATGGGAGGTGCTTGGATGAAATGGTTCTGTGCCTTACACCATATGGGAGGTGCTTGGATGAAATGGTTCTGTGCCTTACACCATATGGGAGGTGCTTGGATGAAATGGTCCTGTGCCTTACACCATTTGGGAGGTGCTTGGATGAAATGGTTCTGTGCCTTACACCATATGGGAGGTGCTTGGATGAAATGGTTCTGTGCCTTACACCATATGGGAGGTGCTTGGATGAAATGGTTCTGTGCCTTACACCATATGGGAGGTGCTTGGATGAAATGGTTCTGTGCCTTACACCATATGGGAGGTGCTTGGATGAAATGGTTCTGTGCCTTACACCATTTGGGAGGTGCTTGGATGAAATGGTTCTGTGCCTTACACCATATGGGAGGTGCTTGGATGAAATGGTTCTGTGCCTTACACCATATGGGAGGTGCTTGGATGAAATGGTTCTGTGCCTTACACCATATGGGAGGTGCTTGGATGAAATGGTCCTGTGCCTTACACCATTTGGGAGGTGCTTGGATGAAATGGTTCTGTGCCTTACACCATTTGGGAGGTGCTTGAATGAAATGGTTCTGTGCATTACACCATATGGGAGGTGCTTGGATGAAATGGTTCTGTGCCTTACACCATATGGGAGGTGCTTGGATGAAATGGTTCTGTGCCTTACACCATATGGGAGGTGCTTGGATGAAATGGTTCTGTGCCTTACACCATATGGGAGGTGCTTGGATGAAATGGTTCTGTGCCTTACACCATTTGGGAGGTGCTTGAATGAAATGGTTCTGTGCCTTACACCATTTGGAAGGTGCTTGGATGAAATGGTTCTGTGCCTTACACCATATGGGAGGTGCTTGGATGAAATGGTTCTGTGCCTTACACCATATGGGAGGTGCTTGGATGAAATGGTTCTGTGCCTTACACCATATGGGAGGTGCTTGGATGAAATGGTTCTGTGCCTTACACCATATGGGAGGTGCTTGGATGAAATGGTTCTGTGCCTTACACCATATGGGAGGTGCTTGGATGAAATGGTTCTGTGCCTTACACCATTTGGGAGGTGCTTGGATGAAATGGTTCTGTGCCTTACACCATTTGGGAGGTGCTTGGATGAAATGGTTCTGTGCCTTACACCATATGGGAGGTGCTTGGATGAAATGGTTCTGTGCCTTACACCATATGGGAGGTGCTTGGATGAAATGGTTTTGTGCCTTACACCATATGGGAGGTGCTTGAATGAAATGGTTCTGTGCCTTACACCATATGGGAGGTGCTTGGATGAAATGGTTCTGTGCCTTACACCATATGGGAGGTGCTTGGATGAAATGGTTCTGTGCCTTACACCATTTGGGAGGTGCTTGGATGAAATGGTTCTGTGCCTTACACCATTTGGGAGGTGCTTGGATGAAATGGTTCTGTGCCTTACACCATTTGGGAGGTGCTTGGATGAAATGGGTAGCCATTTAGTGAGGAGTGACATCTTCTTTAGATCATTATTTGTCTCATTTCCTCATAACAGTTAATTCTCCAAAATCCAAATTTGTTACATTCTTGCTTTACAAATAACTTTTTTTTATCCAATTGAGTGCGAACGTACCTCTCTCTCTTTTCCACAGTAAGCTCCGGGTCGTCCTTAGCCTGCCTAGACACTGCCCTCAAGAGTTTAGTTACAGAATCCCTGACATGAAGCGCATCCCTGGTCAGCCGGTGTTCAGTTGGGACGTACATGTAACTGTCAAAATCTATGCCTTCTGCAACATAAGTTTTAATCTTATGTCTGAAGATGTAGACAGCCATTAAAGCACGCAGTTGGTCTTCTAGCATCTGTGCATCCATGTCTACAAATTTTGTGACTGTGGAGAGAGGTAGTAAAAAAGTGAGCAAATAACAGATCAAATAATCGACACTAATTAGGCAAACAAATCAGACCTCTCAGGTAGGTTGAGCATTTTGTTTGATTTTCAAAATTCTCGTTAAATTTTAACAATTTTGAAGGGAAAAATAATTAATTTCCACAAATTTTCCAACAATTTCAAATAAAAAAGGGTCAGATGTATTATGTATATCGAGTTTTTTATTTCTTTTTCTTCTTCTTTCCTTTTTGGGGTGGGGGTGGGGGGCATTCTGTCGCCTTAAAAGAAACTAATGAACAAGACAAACTGATAGCGATATAATATTAATTCTACTAATTATTCTTACTTTGTTTAAACGGGTGTGGTGTGTATCCACCTGGAAACAGGCTCTTATGCAGAGCTTGTAGCCCCTCAAGAAATGATGCATTGTTGTCAGACATGTGTTTATGTACCCATAATACATCTTCCTCTGGTACGGCACCATGACGCCATTGTGGGGTCAACTTCATATCCCCTGATCTAGAAACTAGCAAATATAAAAATAAGACAAATAATAACAGCTGGCAATATAAATGTAAGCTTGGTGATTGATGAGGGTGTGTATGAGACTAGGAAGACTGATAATATTGAAACATATGTACAGGGTGAGTCAAAATATTCACAACCCACATTGATTTTTAATATCAATTTGAAAACATATCAAACACTACGCACTGAGGAAGACAACTGATTAGTTTAATTTCACCATGTTGTGAAATCAGGTTATCCGCCAATGTTTTTTTGTCCGCCAATTTAACTATATTATTCAGGATAACCTGCATTCAAATGTAGGTTATCCCCCAGCATTTTGGGGCTGCAGCAAGCAGGATTACCACTTAATTGGAACACTGAGGGACGCGGCTGCAGATGACATTCCAAAATATCACCAAGTGTTTCAAAAATATCAAAATAATTATATGTCATCACTGTATTTGGAATCACCATGAGAAATGCATTAAAATAGGTACAAACAGTAACCCTTGAGATAGACTTGTTTAGTGTGGTAAAACTAATAGCCGCTTGGAAAGTGTTACGTAACTGTTACAGTAACTTACACAAGGTAACTGTAGTGAAGTATTTCTCCATCTCAGATGGATGGAATGTGGACACCTCTGTTCTTGATTCGGATATAAGCTGAGTGATACACACTGGTCTATCTGGACGACAAACCTGTAAATGAGGGGTCAACTCATCACGTATCACACCTGAAATAAAATAAAAACAGTTTTGTCAAAAAAATTACTTGAATAATTTCAGATTTGATTCAGTTATAAGCTGAATGATACACACTGTCCTATATGGACAACACACCTGTAATTGAGGGGTCAACTAATCACGTATCACACCCGAAACAAAATAGAAACATGGCCTTCTCAAAAGAAATACTCAGGGCTGGACAAATGTGTATTTCCAAGAAGCTATTCAAATTCCCTACAATTTGTACATTTCTTTCATATTTTACAGCTAATTTCCATCCAAATGCCAAAAGTTCTCCCCAATTGCCAATATTTCCTGGGAAATTTTGCCAGATTCCCTATTTTTCCCATTCATGAAGGACATGAGCATTGATATAAAAACAGCAGCTACCCTAACAAACAGATTTAGCCATGCCCATTTTTTTAATTGGTAGATCACAGAACATACCCCGTTGTGTGGTATAAAACCGACAAACTTACCCACTATCTGCATGCTTTGCTTAGTCATGGCCTCAATCAACTGCTCACGGAGAGTCTCTACAATCTCCTTAGTGACTGTTGCTACGGGAACTATCCTTACAGGCCAAGAGTGAGGGTTTTCATTCTGCAACTCATCACTAACCATGAATATCAGGACAAAGTTTGCCAGAGTACGCTGTCTGATGGTTAGATTGGATATGTATTCGCAGAGATCATTACGTAGTGTGATCACTCTTGCTCTTGCACCTAAATATAGAGAGGAAAATAACAAAGGCAAATTAGGCCAAACAAAGAAGGTCTGTCAAAGAAGGTCTGTCTCAGAAGCCCGCCCCCATTGGTATGTGAAATGAGCTACGGCGCGTAGGTCTATGCGCTGAGGGCTAAAAAACTCCTCTTTTTTTTGGATTTTTTTTTTGGATTTTCCCCCTTTTTTTTAAATATTTTTCTTTTTGATTTAAAAAAAAAAGGAGTAATTCTGTTATACCCTTCACAGGGGTATTCACAGTGCGTGATTTTTAAGAACGACGCATACTACTAAAGTAGGGTGTGGAGGGTATTACAGAATTATGCCCCAAAAAAAGTTTAAAAAGTTCTCTGTAGGCTTGGATTAGCAACAAACAAAAAAAAATCGCATACCTCATAGATCGCACAGCATTTAGCTATATTTGCAAAATGTTTCTGAGACAGACCTTCTTTGTTTGGCCATAGGCATTTTTTTTTATTGTGTTGCCCTCAGCGACCAACCCTTAAATCTCACAAATCAGGGTCACAATTTAAAAAAAAAAAAAAAAAAAAATTTAAATTGTACCCAATTTGTCAAAATATTACTGTTTTCTGTGCTTGAAAGGAACAGATTGCTTTTAAACTGTTATCACACTAGAAACATTAGTTGAATTGACATTTCCCAATTTTGTCTTGTCATGAACCACGGTCTGTCAGTAATATTTGTCAGCAAAAACAAAAAGAAAAAAAAGTAAAATCAACCGACCGACTGAACAAATCTTAGTACCCCCCCCCCCCCCCCGTGTCTATATTACAGTAAATGAACCTTAGAAGTGGATAACGGTTTCAACTCTGGAGCCTCGCACACTCATCCAAACACAATCAAAATACCCCCATATCCACGGTAAAAAAGGGTATGGGTTTCAGTCCTCACAACCCCTTTTTAAACACAATCCGAGTACCCCCGCCCCAATCTCCCCTATATATGACATTACCTTGTGATAGTGCCCTCTCTACCCTAGCCCTGCACTGTTGGTTCTTTTCCAATAGCTTGGTATAACTGCTAATCTCCTTATCCACCAGTTGATCTACTGCTGCTCTCTCTGGCACACCCATTTTGTTCTTGTATATGCCCCTGGTGGCTCGCACTTGACGCAATCCTGTGTCACATGAAAAAAAGACAAGAATAGATTGAAATTCAACATTCAAATAATTCAAGCGCTTGTAATGTTGAGTCTCATTCTGATCAAAAGATTCACTTGTTAGAAGGAATTGCCTTAAAACTCCTTTCCAATGGTTAGACAATTCAAGCGCTTGTAATGTTGATTCACACTTGTTAGTAGGAATTGTCTTAAAACTCCTTTCCAATGGTTAGACAGTTAGTATATTGCTGTATTTGAATTATTAATTTAAACATACTGGCGATGCAATATTATTATTCATGGATTTTTAAAAGTCAAAACTTCAGGAGAAAAAATAAATCAAAGAAGAATTTGACCGACCGACCGACCCTCCAGATTTCCCCTTTTTAAGGACAACACATCTTTTTTGCTGTAATTGAGTATTTCAATCATTTAATCAATGAAGTTGTAAATGGCCTGTTGCACCAGAAACCCCACACAGATACAAACCTTCACACAGAAATATATTGTCGTCTTGTAGGTCAGCTATATGTCTGAACAGGTCTTCTCTCAGAGCATTTTCTGATTTCCTTGGTGCTGTTCCGAGAGTACGAGTATTCTTCAGACGTTCCCTGATCAAGCATTGAGTAAGGAGGGAATGAAAACAACAATTAGTATTTGTATCCAAATGACTTACATCTTTTCATTCCTAGATTTTTGTTTTCTTCGCATATAATGTATCTTATTGCCTTTTTACATTACATTACATGTAGGCCTATTACATATTATATTGTATTACATTTCTGAGTAGCAGTGGAACTTTTTGATTGGTCCATCTGATCTCCCTGTGGCATCATGCTATCAGATGTTACCAGTAATAACAGATGGATTTATGAATAGAAAAAGAAAAGAACAAATTGAAAGAAAAACTTGTATTCTCGGTGTTCTAATCAAGGCAATGACTATCCATATCCATTCCATTGGTCGTTTTCTCTCAGTTGGAGCAATACCTTCGAAGGCACAGTGAGTTTCCCTCATCACGATATCACAGTTTATACGAATTTGATTTGAAGGGGGAAATTGTCAGTTAATCGGAAAGTTAGAGACATTTTCTTTTAACAAAACCTAGGGTTTTTTTTCACTGCTCTCAATAAACATAAGACTTAATCTTACTTAATCTTCAAATAAAGACTTTCCATTCTTTTGTTGACTAACATGACAAGATTTTGACCACACTCAAGTTATCGGGTCATGCCATCACATAAAGATCAACATCAGGGATGCTCAGCGTATGTGCTTTAATTTTTCCAATTTCTCTTGAAACAACATACGCATTTATTGACCCAATTCAAAAATACTTCCACCCTTCTTCCTCGTCTAAACTTTTCAACTGTCCTGGTTTCCCCCTCCCCAACTTAGGCCAATTTCTTTTGTTGTTATGTTGTCCTCAACCGCCCGCTCGTCAGATTTAGGGCCGCTCCAATTTGTTTTCCCTTTTTTTTCTTCTGATTTTCTTCTTTTTTTCAGTTTTTTCTTCTTCTTTTTTCAGTTTTTTTTTAAACAGTTTAAATGGGATTGAATATTAAATTAAGTGTTTATAACATATATGTGCGACTCTTAGAGTGATTTCAACTTCTTGTTGGCTGAACTTTGAGCTTCCGCTGGTATAAGAAAATAAAAAAATAAATAAGAATAAATTAAAAAATCTGTCCGCCTGAGAACTCTGGAGGGCAACCAAACAATTTTATTTTTTGGGCCTTACCTGTATACATCTTCAGCCTCTTTTATAGCTCCATCTCCCAGATTTTCATCTCCTGTAAACTCCTGGTTTGTAGTGATTCTCAACGATTTGTTGACACTGATATCACACCAGCCTGTCTTGATCCACCATTTGGCGCTCGGATTGATCTTGCGCAGCTTCTCCAACAATTCTACCTGGAATTAGTAATTCAATAATATGCTAAAACAGTTTGAAATTGTGTTTTTTGAATTGAGAGCAACGAAAGCGAGGCAACGCATGTATTTCACCTCACTTTAGATACGCAAAATGGTAATGTTTACATTCTTTGCCTCGTTTTCGTTACGCGATAATCATATGGTAACACTGCAAATTATGAGGGTTTACTTTTGGACAAACTAAAAGTAAACTCAAAAGTAAACGCAATTCTAAACACAGAACTAAACGTAAAAGTCAACGCAAAACTAAACGTTTCTTGCATTTTGCACCCTGACCTCAAAGCATGATCCAAGTGAGTGAATATAATCACAGATGTTTCCACCATTTGTGATATAATGGGACAGTTATAAATTGATTAGAGGCTGGGTGGAAAACAGCTTAATTGTTTGGCAACATAAGTGTTTAGTATTGTGTTTACTTTTTAATTTACTTTTAGTTTGTCCAAAAGTAAACGCTCATAATTTGCAGTGTAATGTTTACTTTCTTTGCCTCGCTTTCATTAAGCGATGTTTTTGTTAAGCACTGTGATCATAAATTTGTAATATAACGCTACATAAGTATGGTTATAATTTGAAATTGATCTTTCGTTCTCAATACAAGATAATAACACAAGATAATGTTTACCCATCAACGGCAGAAAGGATTCAATTATAAATAAGGAGCCACCTGTCAACCCAAATTTTCAAAAAATCTGTCAACATTTTTAGATATCTGTAAACATTTTCCGGGTTTTTTTTAAAGCAAAAACAAATATTTTGGGACGGTATTCATTTGCATGTGAAATTATTTTTCACTGATTTCTAAAAAAAATGGGTCGGTCAGGCTCGTACAACAGGGTTTCTTTTTTCCGATGCCTAAGGTCTATAAATAGCATCTGGACAATCAAGAGAGTTACCATGTCTGTTGGAATAGCCTTGAAACGGTTAGGTTATTTGTACCGATAAAAGATTTAAACTAGAAAATATTTTAGATTGTGATCAGATAGTGTGCCATAATTGTATCCGCAAATTGACAGAATTTTACTATTTTTTTAAAATCATATCGAAAATGCCTATTACACATATTATTTCCACATCTGCTCAAGTTTACCCAGGCAAATTATGATGCCCCTCTCTACAACTTACCCTGATGGTCGCATCTGGTTCACTGATATTTTCTCTTTCCATTGCTCTACGTCTGACGGCACGAGGGGTTCCACTCACAATGTTTAACCGAACCTATAAGGTAAACATAATTCACAGTAATCTATACTCATGGAATGGGACACAAATTCGTGAAATTAAATTGCCACAAAAATTGACGTCTTGTAGACGAAACTACTTGAAATAAAGTTGCTGTGAAATTAAACTGTTTAACAGTATTCTCTCTTTTCACTGGTCTTTGTCTAACAGCACGGGAGGAGATTCCACTCATGTTTAATAAAACCTGTTATTATTTAATGTTCAAATCACAAAATTGACCAGGAATGTGGTTTCAATGTTCCCTACATTGTCAAAGCATGCTTATAAGGAATCTAAGGAGAGCTCTATCATTCCTAAAAAATATTGACTGAATTAAGACACAGCTCTAATCTGTAACACAAACTATAGTTTGATCAGATCCAAATTGGCAAAGCCTCATTACAGCAGCGAATGAATACAGAAGGACGCGGGCGTGCGCCCCAGACCGCACCGTGTGGACATATTCAACATGTGTACACTCGGATTACTTTTGTGCGCGGAGAGATACACTCGGATTACTTTTGTGCGCGGAGAGATAAAACAGAATATTCTCGCCAATTTGGAACTGCTTAAACTATAGTGAATTATAACGCCAAAGTGCCCATGCAAACCAGCATACCTTATTCAAATCTGAATTCTCCGGTACAATAAAGTCATCCTCAAAAGAGAAGTCTGGAGGATCATCCCAGATATCATTTAATCCTTGAGGCAGCATACCCTCGTTGATCTCCTCCAAGAATTTGTCCACATCATCTATATCTAAGGAATACGCAGACGACTCCATCTTGACAGGTCTGCGGTGCTCTTTGGCCATGTACGATATGGCTGCGGTTTTTCCTCGTCGTCTACCAGATGGGGTGGATGCTGCGCTCGGGGATTTGATTCGAGCAGGAGAGTCTGTTGCAGGTTTCTCTGCTTGTGATGTCGATGCCTCTCCTTTTTTAGTAATAAAGAAAGAGGCGGAGTGAAATAAGTGCTGGAATTTCTGGAAATCAATATTTTTCAACATTTTACATGTCATCAATCACAATATTTACTTAACAAATTTAGTTTTCGACTCTGCATATGAAGTTTTTGGGCCTCAAACACGTATAACAATCAATTTTTGTCAAGTTAACATTACAAATCTCAAATGTTGTTTTCACCATTTATTTTCAAAGTTTTTAAAAATAAGCTTTTCTGTATCAATTTCCACTGTTAAAAGGAGTTACATATCTTAACTTGGGGGTTAAATCATACACTACACTAATTTCTGACACAGTTCTAGCCTCGATGTTCACAATCTTTTTTGAAGTTTTGTGTTTTGGTTTTGTCTAAGATCTTTTTTTTTTTAAGTGACCATATTGGTGCCATTTTGATTCCTACCTTCAGATGAAGACTTAGCTGCCCTTCTTGATGATTTCCTAGTTGTCACGGGTGATATATCATCTGCTGATTTCCCATCAGATACGTCCGTTGATTCGCCGATTGGATGCATCTTTCCCCAACGACTACCCACCTTGATCAAATCCTTCTTCTCTTCTTCCTGATATCCACGCACACAAAAATGAAAATAGGTATACCTTGAGTAAATTATTTCTTCATCACATCACAAATTGAAAAATGATCATCCAGGATTTGAACCTGGGACCTCTGGATCGCTAGATTAGCACTTTACCAAACTGAGCATAGAGTCAGATGGGGAAACAGTAATTATATTATCTATGTATCTCACTTAAGTTCAATCATATCCTCTATCATCTTCTAATCCATGAAGCTTAGGAAGAGGGTTTTTGGATATTAATCAATAACCATTATTACTGATATCAATACACACACACATAATATTAAAATGGGTTTACAGGTTTTTGGATATTATATTAATCAACAACCATTATTCCTGATATCCATACACACACACAAATTATAAGGGTAGGGTATACCTTGAGTAAATTATTTCTTCTTCACACATCATAAATTGAAAAAAGTTCATCCAGGATTTGAACTGAGAAATCTCGATCTAGACCAGCGCAACTGAGCTAATGAGGCAGATGGGGAAGAACTGCCATTGTATAGGCCTTTCCGTTTAATCATTTCCTCTAACAGATGACATCTTCTAATCCAGGAAGCTTAGGAAGAGGTTTTTGGTAATTAATCCATAACCATTATGTAAATACAAGCAGGTTCATAATGACATCGATGTGAGTAAATTATAAATTATTTTTTATCTCCACACATAAAAGATAGAAAGTGAAACATTGACCTTCTGGGATTTGAACATGGGATCTCTGGATCTCATCAATGCTCTATCAACTAAGCTAATGAGTATGATGAGAAGGAACAACAATTTCATTATCCTGGGTCAGAATTTCGGCGCGAATCCGTGAATCGATCCGCGTAAAATCACTACAGCGCGAATATTCACGTTTAAAAAAATAAATAAAAAATCTTCTTCTTTATCCCAAGTCCAAAACAGGTGTTTTAATGTCATTACTTTTCCTTTTGAAGGTTTACACCTACAATTGCAGTTTGGAGATTGTTGAGATTAGAAATTATTTGCTTAATTGTTCTTTTTTTGACAATGACAATAAAGTTGAAGTCAAGTGTTTTGATTAAAATTTGCAATTTCCAATTTATCTGACACAATGACATACTTAAAACTTAGTAATGTAAAAGTTAAATTCTGCAAATTTCACCAAGTAAACTTGCTCTTGAATATTTATATCAATTTCTGTTAAACTTTTAAGCTTATTGTAGCTTGTTCCTACTGCGTAAAAGTGTCAAAATGACCACAAAATGGCGTCATTCGTAGGTTGATTTTTCAAAAATCTTCAACTTCTGAGGGGGCACATACCCTTCATACTCCCCCTGTGCCACCAATGGATAGTGGATTCAGTGGATTCTCACAAAATTTCTCTAGGAGAATCCAAATGGATTCTCCTAGTGAGTAATGAATGTCTGACCCTGACTATCTATAAATCTCAAGTTAAATCCTATCCTCATGTTGTTAACCCTTTATTAAAATTTAGATTTCCTTTGAAAAATTAAATTTTGATATTTTGACCCCTCTGCAACTATTTTCACCATATATCTGAAAATCCCAGCATCAGACCTGATCATCTGCTTAATCGCATCATATATTTTAATAGAAACTCATATCTTACCGATGGAGTAAATCCTTCCGGACACATAGACAGTGTGAATCGTTTGTCTTCTACAGATAGAAACATTTTATCTTACCGATGGAGTAAATCCTTCCGCACACATAGACAGTGTGAATCGTTTGTCTTCTATAGACTCTGGCTCTGGTTTGTAGGAATAGCTATACACACGCTCTTTCTTTACCTGGACTCTGCCATAATCTAGTAAATGTAATCAAATAAAGAAAACAATAAGTAGTTAATATCAAGTCTCTTGAAATAAGAGGGTCTCTTACTCTTAGACCCTTGCCTCTAAAATTCCAAGGGTCCTCAACTTACTTTCAAGGGTCCAAAAGAATTTGAAATATGACATGATTTAGGGCTACTTTTGGATTCAAGACGTCTGGATATCAATATTACATGCATATCCCCATATTTTAAACCCTGCTGTGCCTTGCATCTATTAGACAAAGTCACACTGTTATCTCTATAAACAGTCTATGACTTACCTTCAGTTAGTCCCATCATTGGTTTAGGCTCCTCTCCTGCTAATGATTTCATATTAGGTCCACCAAATAGAGAGAACCACACCTCACCAAACCAGGCATACTGTGTCTCCACCCACCTCTTGTAGCCCTCTTGTTGTATGAAGTTGTATCTGCAGTAAAACATATGTGGATTGAATGATCAGCAAAATGGACAGGGGTGGCGTTAAAAGATAACAACAATATAATTGCCTGAAAAGAGAGAATGAAGGAATCGGGGGCCAGTGATCAGGGAATACTCTACCATTGACTGTCTGATGAAGAGAGTCATCGGCAGTGTTATGTTGCCCTCCATGACTGAAGTCGGGTCATGTTTTTTGTATTGTTTTTTGTTACACATGACAGTGTAACGCATTAAGGGGTTTATCATTGACTATTTTAAAGAAAAATTGTACTTTTTGTCTTCAAAACCCTGCCAATATCTTACATGTTTAGGAGTCGAAATAAGGAGAGAAACATAGAAGTAATCATTTTTAGTGAGTTTTGGCTTTGTGGGAACTAGATGTTTCAAGAGTGTCTGGAAAATATTTGGTCATGGATGCTCACAGCATGATATTTGACTGTATACATACCCCTTGCCACCAAAGAACATGATATTGGCCTCGAGCATAGCAAACGGCATCCGATTGGCTGGCATTACCCGCTCCCCATTAGTCTTACGTAGAGATAGTGCTTTGGCAAGATGGAATACAGCATTAGGACGGCCCTGTTGTGCTAGCTCCTCCATAGCAGTAAAGATGCAGTAGAATAGTCCTTTGGGCACTACACAGTCTTCTCTTGGCATGCGTGGAATGAAACCGTTCATAAGCATCCATTGAAATAGGATCTTCTTTCGGAAGGGGTTCAGTTCAGCATCCATATCAATACTCCAGGCTTGCCTAGGTGCTCTGATGTTAGACATACGCTCAACAACCTATAAGAGAAAAGTCTTAATGTATTAAAGGCAACAAAAAAAGAAACCCTGTTGTACAGGCCCGACCGACCCATTTGTTTACAAATTGATGTGAACAAAATGTTCGCATGCAAATGAACACCGACCCACATTTCTTTTTTGCTTGTCAAAAAAATGACAAAATGTTTACAGATTTATTATTTCTAACAGATTCTAGGGGATTTTTACGGTCATTTTCAACAACAAAAAAAGGCCCAACCGACTAAGGATATAATTTTATTCAAAACATAAGAGTGCACACCACAAAATAATATTTGTTTGTGTACTACTCAACAGGCAAATTTCTTGTGACCTTGTGCTTCTTAAATAAGAACCCTTGGAGTTATGCAACTCAAACTTTGGAATGCGACCATTTTAAGGATGCAAAATAGAAAACATCAAGTTGAAAATTGGGCCAGTAATCAGAACATCTACCTTTAAATGGAACAGTTTCATCAGGCCAAATTGATTGTCCATAGATCACTTTTAAAAGATGGGTAGGTCAGTCGGGAAAAGGGGTTTTATCTTCTTCTTTTTATTCCTAACTTGCCTTTTTTTTCAGGTACCAAAATTAAAATGAGATGTACTTGTTGTGGGAACCAAAGTGAGAAACAAAATCTTAAACATTTTGATGAGTATTTTTATTTTCTCAACACGAAAATGAAAAAATGAAAATTTTGATTTTCGACTCATATGTGATGTGATCTGTGAAAACCCGTCGGATGTCGCAAAATGTGAACTAGGGATTATGGGTAATTTAAAAATAAAATAAAAAAAATTAAAAAAAATATTTTTAGATTATTGTTAAAGAAAATTAGTTTCCAATAATTTGTATCATCATCTTTCATAAAATTTCACCTTCAAAAACTTACTTAAGTCACTTTTATTATTAACCTTATAATGTTATTATATTGAATTATGTATCTTTTTTGGCCTGTTTTCATGATTTCTTGTTTTGTAGCTTTTGATGACATCACAATCATCATTCACTCATAACTTTTTTTGTAGTGATCGTAGAAAAATGATCGAAACAGTTCTGTAATCAGCACAATTTTAGCTTTCTTATGATATAAATATCTCCAATATGAAAAATGCCACCATGTGGCGGGTTTTCACAGATCGCATCACATATTTGTAAAAAAATGAAATTTTCAACAACAAAAAAATTTTAAAAAAAAGAAAATTAAAAAAAAAAGAAAAGTGTTTGGGTCGGAATGATTAAGAGGGTCGGGCGGACGAGGACAATCAAACATTTATTTTTTTTGCCTCATGAAGTGCATATCAATCATTTTGCCTTACCTCTTTGAGTGTCTTAATCCTGGTTTTGAGACTTTTGTTTTCCTTCTGCAGTTTACCAAGCATCTCCCTCAGGTTCTTACCTCTTTGAGTGTCTTAATCCTGGTTTTGAGACTTTTGTTTTCCTTCTGTAGTTTACCAAGCATCTCCCTCTGGTTCTTACCTCTTTGAGTGTCTTAATCCTGGTTTTGAGACTTTTGTTTTCCTTCTGCAGTTTACCAAGCATCTCTCTCAGGTTCTTACCTCTTTGAGTGTCTTAATCCTGGTTTTGAGACTTTTGTTTTCCTTCTGCAGTTTACCAAGCATCTCTCTCAGGTTCTTACCTCTTTGAGTGTCTTAATCCTGGTTTTGAGACTTTTGTTTTCCTTCTGCAGTTTACCAAGCATCTCTCTCAGGTTCTTACCTCTTTGAGTGTCTTAATCCTGGTTTTGAGACTTTTGTTTTCCTTCTGCAGTTTACCAAGCATCTCCCTCAGGTTCTTACCTCTTTGAGTGTCTTAATCCTGGTTTTGAGACTTTTGTTTTCCTTCTGCAGTTTACCAAGCATCTCCCTCAGGTTCTTACCTCTTTGAGTGTCTTAATCCTGGTTTTGAGACTTTTGTTTTCCTTCTGTAGTTTACCAAGCATCTCCCTCAGGTTCTTACCTCTTTGAGTGTCTTAATCCTGGTTTTGAAACTTTTGTTTTCCTTCTGCAGTTTACCAAGCATCTCCCTCAGGTTCTTACCTCTTTGAGTGTCTTAATCCTGGTTTTGAGACTTTTGTTTTCCTTCTGCAGTTTACCAAGCATCTCCCCACAGGTTCTTACCTCTTTGAGTGTCTTAATCCTGGTTTTGAGACTTTTGTTTTCCTTCTGCAGTTTACCAAGCATCTCCCTCAGATTCTTACCTCTTTGAGTGTCTTAATCCTGGTTTTGAGACTTTTGTTTTCCTTCTGCAGTTTACCAAGCATCTCCCTCAGGTTCTTACCTCTTTGAGTGTCTTAATCCTGGTTTTGAGACTTTTATTTTCCTTCTGTAGTTTACCAAGCATCTCCCTCAGATTCTTACCTCTTTGAGTGTCTTAATCCTGGTTTTGAGACTTTTGTTTTCCATCTGCAGTTTACCAAGCATCTCCCTCAGGTTCTTACCTCTTTCAGTGTCTTAATCCTGGTTTTGAGACTTTTGTTTTCCTTCTGTAGTTTACCAAGCATCTCCCTCAGGTTCTTACCTCTTTCAGTGTCTTAATCCTGGTTTTGAGACTTTTGTTTTCCTTCTGCAATTTACCAAGCATCTCCCTCAGGTTCTTACCTCTTTGAGTGTCTTAATCCTGGTTTTGAGACTTTTATTTTCCTTCTGTAGTTTACCAAGCATCTCCCTCAGGTTCTTACCTCTTTGAGTGTCTTAATCCTGGTTTTGAGACTTTTGTTTTCCTTCTGCAATTTACCAAGCATCTCCCTCAGGTTCTTACCTCTTTGAGTGTCTTAATCCTGGTTTTGAGACTTTTGTTTTCCTTCTGCAGTTTACCAAGCATCTCCCTCAGGTTCTTACCTCTTTGAGTGTCTTAATCCTGGTTTTGAGACTTTTGTTTTCCTTCTGCAGTTTACCAAGCATCTCCCTCAGGTTCTTACCTCTTTGAGTGTCTTAATCCTGGTTTTGAGACTTTTTTTTCCTTCTGCAATTTACCAAGCATCTCCCTCAGGTTCTTACCTCTTTGAGTGTCTTAATCCTGGTTTTGAGACTTTTGTTTTCCTTCTGTAGTTTACCAAGCATCTCCCTCAGGTTCTTACCTCTTTGAGTGTCTTAATCCTGGTTTTGAGACTTTTGTTTTCCTTCTGCAGTTTACCAAGCATCTCCCTCAGGTTCTTACCTCTTTGAGTGTCTTAATCCTGGTTTTGAGACTTTTGTTTTCCTTCTGCAGTTTACCAAGCATCTCCCCACAGGTTCTTACCTCTTTGAGTGTCTTAATCCTGGTTTTGAGACTTTTGTTTTCCTTCTGCAGTTTACCAAGCATCTCCCTCAGATTCTTACCTCTTTGAGTGTCTTAATCCTGGTTTTGAGACTTTTGTTTTCCTTCTGCAGTTTACCAAGCATCTCCCTTAGGTTCTTACCTCTTTGAGTGTCTTAATCCTGGTTTTGAGACTTTTATTTTCCTTCTGTAGTTTACCAAGCATCTCCCTCAGATTCTTACCTCTTTGAGTGTCTTAATCCTGGTTTTGAGACTTTTGTTTTCCATCTGCAGTTTACCAAGCATCTCCCTCAGGTTCTTACCTCTTTCAGTGTCTTAATCCTGGTTTTGAGACTTTTGTTTTCCTTCTGTAGTTTACCAAGCATCTCCCTCAGGTTCTTACCTCTTTCAGTGTCTTAATCCTGGTTTTGAGACTTTTGTTTTCCTTCTGCAATTTACCAAGCATCTCCCTCAGGTTCTTACCTCTTTGAGTGTCTTAATCCTGGTTTTGAGACTTTTATTTTCCTTCTGTAGTTTACCAAGCATCTCCCTCAGGTTCTTACCTCTTTGAGTGTCTTAATCCTGGTTTTGAGACTTTTGTTTTCCTTCTGCAATTTACCAAGCATCTCCCTCAGGTTCTTACCTCTTTGAGTGTCTTAATCCTGGTTTTGAGACTTTTGTTTTCCTTCTGCAGTTTACCAAGCATCTCCCTCAGGTTCTTACCTCTTTGAGTGTCTTAATCCTGGTTTTGAGACTTTTGTTTTCCTTCTGCAGTTTACCAAGCATCTCCCTCATGTTCTTACCTCTTTGAGTGTCTTAATCCTGGTTTTGAGACTTTTGTTTTCCTTCTGCAATTTACCAAGCATCTCCCTCAGGTTCTTACCTCTTTGAGTGTCTTAATCCTTGTTTTGAGACTTTTGTTTTCCTTCTGTAGTTTACCAAGCATCTCCCTCAGGTTCTTACCTCTTTGAGTGTCTTAATCCTGGTTTTGAGACTTTTGTTTTCCTTCTGCAGTTTACCAAGCATCTCCCTCAGGTTCTTACCTCTTTGAGTGTCTTAATCCTGGTTTTGAGACTTTTGTTTTCCTTCTGCAGTTTACCAAGCATCTCCCTCAGGTTCTTACCTCTTTGAGTGTCTTAATCCTGGTTTTGAGACTTTTGTTTTCCTTCTGCAATTTACCAAGCATCTCCCTCAGGTTCTTACCTCTTTGAGTGTCTTAATCCTGGTTTTGAGACTTTTGTTTTCCTTCTGTAGTTTACCAAGCATCTCCCTCAGGTTCTTACCTCTTTGAGTGTCTTAATCCTGGTTTTGAGACTTTTGTTTTCCATCTGCAGTTTACCAAGCATCTCCCTCAGGTTCTTACCTCTTTGAGTGTCTTAATCCTGGTTTTGAGACTTTTGTTTTCCTTCTGCAGTTTACCAAGCATCTCCCCACAGGTTCTTACCTCTTTGAGTGTCTTAATCCTGGTTTTGAGACTTTTGTTTTCCTTCTGCAGTTTACCAAGCATCTCCCTCAGATTCTTACCTCTTTGAGTGTCTTAATCCTGGTTTTGAGACTTTTGTTTTCCTTCTGCAGTTTACCAAGCATCTCCCTTAGGTTCTTACCTCTTTGAGTGTCTTAATCCTGGTTTTGAGACTTTTATTTTCCTTCTGTAGTTTACCAAGCATCTCCCTCAGATTCTTACCTCTTTGAGTGTCTTAATCCTGGTTTTGAGACTTTTGTTTTCCATCTGCAGTTTACCAAGCATCTCCCTCAGGTTCTTACCTCTTTCAGTGTCTTAATCCTGGTTTTGAGACTTTTGTTTTCCTTCTGTAGTTTACCAAGCATCTCCCTCAGGTTCTTACCTCTTTCAGTGTCTTAATCCTGGTTTTGAGACTTTTGTTTTCCTTCTGCAATTTACCAAGCATCTCCCTCAGGTTCTTACCTCTTTGAGTGTCTTAATCCTGGTTTTGAGACTTTTATTTTCCTTCTGTAGTTTACCAAGCATCTCCCTCAGGTTCTTACCTCTTTGAGTGTCTTAATCCTGGTTTTGAGACTTTTGTTTTCCTTCTGCAATTTACCAAGCATCTCCCTCAGGTTCTTACCTCTTTGAGTGTCTTAATCCTGGTTTTGAGACTTTTGTTTTCCTTCTGCAGTTTACCAAGCATCTCCCTCAGGTTCTTACCTCTTTGAGTGTCTTAATCCTGGTTTTGAGACTTTTGTTTTCCTTCTGCAGTTTACCAAGCATCTCCCTCATGTTCTTACCTCTTTGAGTGTCTTAATCCTGGTTTTGAGACTTTTGTTTTCCTTCTGCAATTTACCAAGCATCTCCCTCAGGTTCTTACCTCTTTGAGTGTCTTAATCCTTGTTTTGAGACTTTTGTTTTCCTTCTGTAGTTTACCAAGCATCTCCCTCAGGTTCTTACCTCTTTGAGTGTCTTAATCCTGGTTTTGAGACTTTTGTTTTCCTTCTGCAGTTTACCAAGCATCTCCCTCAGGTTCTTACCTCTTTGAGTGTCTTAATCCTGGTTTTGAGACTTTTGTTTTCCTTCTGCAGTTTACCAAGCATCTCCCTCAGGTTCTTACCTCTTTGAGTGTCTTAATCCTGGTTTTGAGACTTTTGTTTTCCTTCTGCAGTTTACCAAGCATCTCCCTCAGGTTCTTACCTCTTTGAGTGTCTTAATCCTGGTTTTGAGACTTTTGTTTTCCTTCTGTAGTTTACCAAGCATCTCCCTCAGGTTCTTACCTCTTTGAGTGTCTTAATCCTTGGTTTGAGACTTTTGTTTTCCTTCTGCAGTTTACCAAGCATCTCCCTCAGGTTCTTACCTCTTTGAGTGTCTTAATCCTGGTTTTGAGACTTTTGTTTTCCTTCTGCAGTTGACCAAGCATCTCCCTCAGGTTCTTACCTCTTTGAGTGTCTTAATCCTGGTTTTGAGACTTTTGTTTTCCTTCTGCAGTTTACCAAGCATCTCTCTCAGGTTCTTGAGCTGTTTTTCACTTTGATGAAGGTTGACTTGCATCTGTTTCTCAAAGTTATCCATGGAGCGACGCTTATTAGAGGCAAAGGCCGTGAATTGACTCACTTTGGTTGACTGCATGAAAAATATTGAAAATATATTGGTAAATTTGTTTAAGATTTCAGGAATTAATGTTTTTCATATCAGGGAAACCTTGATAATGGCACTATGATACAAATGTTCAGAATACCTATTTCTCATCCCTTTGTTATTTGCGTTTGCATTACAAATTTCAGTTAGTTGTAATTTTAATTTTTAATGAAGAATGACTTTTAAAGATGGACACGCTTTTGCACTTTTCATGCAGGAAAAGAATACATATAAACAGATAAATATTTGACCTAAGGTAGAAATAAACAATGGTAATTTCCCATTGGACTGAAGTCCATACAACAGGTCTTACTTCCACCAAACACAGTCATTTAACACTGATCAACAAGTAAATTGCACAGCAAAAAATCAAATTATCAGCTTTTATTTCTTAATCGGTCGGCGGACATCCTATCCATTCAAACCATTGCATCATGCGAACGGGAAAAAACAAGCCCCAGGATGCAATGGTTTGAGTGGATAGGATGTTAGGCGACCGACCAGGTTGACGAAACTGTCTAAAATGTGAATAATCACCTTGTATTTGTTCAACATAATTTCAACTTTACTTTCTACCTACAATCTTGATACACTCTTTCAAAGATCCTACAAGTCAACAGGTCAAATTGACTAGATTTGGCCGAGCATGAGAAAACCCACTTTTACAATAACACAGAAAAACTCCATAGGAATGTTGGTGCCAACCCATTTCTGAAATTGATCTGCAGATTTAATTAAAGTCGCAACTTTTCAGCTGCCGGATAAGTTGAAGTCGCCCAACACTAGAGAAATCCCTCTTTAACAATAACACAGAAAAACTCCTTAAGAACATACCACTTCTTTAGACTTGACAGTTTCCTCTTCTCCCTCCTCCATCCCTTGTTCCTCTCCATCTCCCTGACTACCAAGACCATGAACCTCTAATAGATCAGCCGTTTCTTCCTGTTTATCTCTGCTCATATGTTTGAAGTAGTACAAGAACTCACTGGAGTTGAATTCGTTGCGATCAATTTTCTTCAGTAAGAGTCTGTCATAGGAACAGATTGATAATGGGTTAGTTAAGTGGTATCAATCATTTAATCAATCATTTAATCAAAACGATTATCTGTACATACTTCAAAATGAAGTTAAAAGTTGATTAAATATCAATATGTGATGCAATCAAACAAATTGAGTCTAAAGTTGAAAATATCACAATTTTTTTAGTTTTAGTTCAAAACAATTGATAACAAAAGATTGTGAATTCCGTTTAATTTTGCTTGATCACATCACATATCGTGATATGACCTTTCATTAAGAGTATGCCTTTTGGAGTATCAAGTGCATCTGGTGCTATCAAGGAACTATTAATTTGAAGTACAAACAAGGCTCCACAAAGCACATTACATCTTCCATAATACACAAATAACACTGCTGGATAATGCCGTTTTTTAGAATTTCAATTTGTCAAATTAAAACTCTGTACTACAATTAAACTATTGGGAACACAGGGACTTCCTATTTCTTAGGGGGGGGGGGGGGGGGGGGGACTGTATTTGGACAGATGTGTGAGGCCCCATGGTTTGAAACCTACCCATTTATAAGGATCATTTTACCAGGGTCCATGTCTAACACTTTCCACACGGCAGGCGTCTGCAGACGACATTCCAAAATTTCAAAATTATTGCGAGAGCTTCTTTTCAATATTTCAAGAATATTTGAAGCTCTCGCAAAAACATTTGTCAAAGGACTATCGCGTCATTACATTATTGTGTCATATCATATTCAAACATGTTGATGCATTGACAGCTCCCGTGGAAAAGCCATTTTTACACATACTCGCTAAAAATAGCAATATCTCAAAAAATATTAATGTAATATCTTCCCTATTTTCACCAAATGCTCAACGATATGCTTTAATAATATGCAAACAAAATTACTAAAATATTTTATCATCTAGGAGAAAATGGCCTCCAAAGTTGGGTATAGTTTTTTTGGACCACCCTGTAGACTTCAAAATTGGGAAAGGTTTTGAAAAAAAAAAATTGTATGGTAAAACTATAATAGCCACGTGAAAAGTGCTGAGGATTTTATTTTTCTCAAACACCTGACCCACTGGAGTGGCACTTCCCCTGTATGTGATTGCGAGCCCCTCCCACCCATTGTGCCCACATGACACCCACCAAAACCACTCAAAGAAGATTTCTTGATGCACCCCATCATGCTTAGCGCTCCTACA
>CM069451.1:72868249-72930834 GCA_035610835.1 Ophiura sarsii | reverse complement strand
CGTTGACCCCATTTTCCATTCATAAAACAACATGTTACCCTAAAAAAAGAAATTTAAAAAAAAGAAGAGATTTTTAAGGGGGGTGCGTCCGCAACCAACGCACCCCCCTTCTGACGGCCCTGAATCTTAGTGATTTTTGAGAAAACAGCATGCAAGTATTCTGATGTCATGTGTATATAGAGGTACATGGTACGAGGGGTATTCAAAAAATACCTGCAACGATTGAAAATTTCTCAACCGTGACATGTATCAATAAAATAAACTTATATGATACTTAAACTGTAAGTCTTACCCCTTTCTCAAAATGGGTCCTTTTTATCATGTAATGTCAGTACTATAAACAAGTGGGGGGGGGGGGGGGGATGTCAAAACGGTCAAAAAAAAATTGCACAGTACATGTATTATATGTACAAGTTTGCCTTCTATTTGACTATTTGGGTTGAATAACCCCCAACATAATCAGTTCCCCGCACGCAACCTTGGTCTTTAAACATTTTTTTCTCCCCTATTTCCTTTTTTTAACCCCCTTTTTTTTTTTAGAGGGGGGGGGGGGGGGGGGGGGGGGCGGGGGCACAAATGGCCTTTTCCGTCAGGGGGGCATTTTCCCCCCTGCCCCCCCCCCCCCTGAGCTACGCCACTGATATACATTGCCGGTTATAACTCAATTTTGAAACGAGCGGACGTAAGCCCCCCTGTGCATATCAGCTCTGCATTGATACAAACAAATAGTCAGTTATGCACCCCCTTTCCCTTGAAGACATTAGTTACGCTAAACCAACATTCACACCCCCCCCCCCCCCCCCACACACACACCCCCGCGTTTGAACGTCATCATCACATTTTAATGCGAGACACTGATTTCACCTGCACACAGTGACACATGCAGGATCCCCAGTGGTGAGGGACAGGGTGGACAGGGTGCAGAAGGCCCTCCCTTTCTAATCCCAAAGTGAATGACTAAACAACTTAAACATCATTTTATGACCAGATCATCTTTTACTAATTACATGAATTTTTGGCTACTGTATCTTTATACTAATTTACTTCCAATTCCCCAAACTAACGGTCTTGAAATTGGATAAGATTAAGAACGAGGGTCATTCAATAAGTTCTACCTCCTACCTCATAACTTTGCTATTATATAAGCCAGTCATATGAAATATTCCACAATTGTAGCTTTGAATCTCTGCTACAAATTCATAGTAAATTGGTCTGAGTACTCTTTGTACTTTTCTGGAGATGCTGTGAAAACCAATGGTCCATTTAGTGCGACGGAAACGGATAAAAATAAGGCCAAATTTCTCCTAAGTGCTATTCATTTGGCCGATTCTAAGAAACAAAACGTATCTATTGGTCAATTAAAACAGTTCTAAATTATAGACATCTCTTGAACAGACTATAAAAATAAAAGTCACTGATTTTCTTGGAGAAAATGCCCTCTAATTAGCCAGAACCAGACCATAACAGTCTTTAGTTTTAACCCTACCCCAGAGAACCGCTGAAAAAGTCATTGCTTTTCTAAAGAACTAAGAGATCTTCAATATACAGGACTAAATGGAGGGATTACAAGTATATGTAAGTGATAATTTCTACCACTGACTACCTGGTTGACTATTATAAAGGTTACAGTAGTAGACTCCTAAAATGACTATCATGTTAAGATTTAACATTCGAGGCATAACTGTGACTTGACTTGTAACAACAAACATTTGATTGAATAGCAGTATTCCAGTATGTTTAAAGGTAGAACTTATTGAATCACCCTCGTAGTAAAACCAGTTAAATCCCCCAAATGAGTGCAATTCCGCCCGGGCAGGGGGACTACTGCACATTGTTGACAAAATTGAAACAAGCCAAACATCACCGGAACGTCAATGGAATTTTATAAATAGGAATTGCCATAGACAATGATAGAAAGATGTTGACATTGTCATGTGGCAATATCTTGACCCTTTTCTATGTTTTTCTTGGGCGCGATCCTGCGAATGGGTAGTCGTAGCGAAACCCCTACCTGGGCCTTTCTAAGTGGTTTGCTCGCTCTCTGGACTCCAATATTCTATACACAATGCACAATCCTTTTCATATGTGCTGCATTTCACAGCATTTATTTATGAACCACATAGCAAAACATACTATCAATTCACAGTTCCATAAGAAAGAATAGTTTAAAACATAATCACATAATCTATTTACAATTCCAATTCATAATTCGTCATTGTAAATACACTCCCATTTTAAACAATTTACATTTACTTTCAACAAACATTACATTCATAACCAAACCAGTCTGTACATGGCATCATTTCAGCCGAACATTGAGCTCTGCTGAGACAGAGCGAAACATCACATTTGAACATAATTAACTATCTTAGGAATTCCTGGGATCTGTAAACTCTGGTAATCCAAGTAGTTTTAAATACAAACGGTATGATAAATGGTTTCCTTAGTGTAGGCCTACTCAGGGCAGAGTCAGTCAACTTATTCACTGTAAGCACGTGCATGATGACGACAACTCATATAAGGGGCCTTTTTTGAGATGTTGTGCCTAATGCACGAATCGAATATTTTCAAGAAAATAGTTACTTTTTATCCAAATCCAAAATTGATATTTCACACGTTTAGGGGTCATTTGGGGGGGTAGAAAACTTGCACAATTTTGTTTGGCTTCAGAAGAAACGAAATACACGTCTAAGGGGTGTCCGGAAAATCGTTGGTCACTATTGCTTACAGCATGAATGGCTGATATTTGACTGCACCCCTCCAACAATCGACCTATTACTATTAGGTCCAATATAGGACTCCAAATCATGTCTCAAAATATTATGAATGTGTTTATGTTATCTGAAGTAGATATTTCTCTTCCTCAAGTCCTAGCCAAACAGGTGCAATAGTTACATAAATGTGTTCATTATTGAACAAGTTAGACAGACGCCCATGATTTACCATTATAGTAAGTCAACCAACACATTGTATTGGAGATGGAAAATAAACAACATTTAAAGAAAAACTTTACAAACTTTTACAAAACTTAAAGATACAGCAAATGTAAAGCAAAATTTCAAGGATATTTTGTATTATTACTTTTTTTGCTTTTTCTTGAATTTCGTTCACCCAATTTGTTTCAACACTGGCTTGACCTATATGGCCTATATTAATTGGGAGGAATTTCTACACTGCATAACATTTAAAGAACATTAAAACTTTCCACACGGCTATTAGTTTTACCATATACAAAACAGAATCCTTTTTTTTCTGAATCCTTTCCCAATTTTCAAAGTCTATCTCAAGGATTACTGAACCAATATTTGGCATGTTTGTACTTATTTCAATGTATTTCTCATGGTGATTCCAAATATGGTAATGACATTTTGACATTTTTGAAACATTTTGTGAAATGTTGGAATGTCGTCTGCAGACACCTGCTGCATGGAAAATGTTAAAGTTACATAAGCTTTTAACCCTCTGAACTTTCCGTCACGGTTACAACAGCACCAGCCTGTAATGAGGCTTCAATTTGACGTAATAATTCTGCTGCAATGATGTCCTCAGCAGAGGTTGGTTGCCCACCACTGCTGCTCGCTCCCTCAGTGGTTACAGCTGGAGCTGAAGTTGTTACCGTGACCACTTGTGTGGACGTTGTCTGGGTGGATTCTTCATCAGTTTGGTTTACAACTTGGACGGTTTCTGTTTCACCCTGGTTTACAACTTGGACTGTTTCAGACCCATCTTGATGTACGACTTCAACAGTTTCCATTTCCCCCTGACTGACAACTTGGACCATCTGTTCTTGATTTTCCATCTGGACCAGTTCTCCCTGACTAACAACCTGAACTGTTTGCATATCACTTTGGTTTCCAACCTGATCCGTTTCCCCTTGGCTTACAACTTGGACTGTTTCCATTTCACCCTGGTTCACAACTTGGACCGTTTCCATTTCACCCTGGTTCACAACTTGGACCGTTTCCATTTCACCCTGGTTCACAACTTGGACCGTTTCCATTTCACCCTGGTTCACAACTTGGACCGTTTCCATTTCACCCTGGTTCACAACTTGGACCGTTTCCATTTCACCCTGGTTCACAACTTGGACCGTTTCCATTTCACCCTGGTTCACAACTTGGACCATTTCACCAGGGTGTTCAATCTGAACTGTTTCCATTCCCCCCTGGCTTACAACTTGAACCAATGAACCTTGGTTCTGAACTGTTTCTCCTTGAGTTACAGCTACAACTGTTTGCAATTCAGCTTGGGTTTCAGTTGGTTCTGTTTCCCCTTGGCTTACAACTTGGACAATTTGACCTTCGTTCCCAACCTGAACTGTTTCACCTGCTTGACTTACAACTTGGACCATTTGACCTTCGTTCCCAACCTGAACTGTTTCCCCTGCTTGGCTTACAACTTGGACCATTTGACCTTCATTTCCAACTTGGACTGGTTCTCCCTGGCTTACATATTGAACTGTTCCATGTTGGTTTCCAACTTGAACACCTTCCCCGTGGCTTACAACTTGGATCATTTGACCTTGGTTTCCAACGTGAACTGGTTCTCCCTGGCTTACAACCACTTGAACTGTTTCCCCTTGGTTTCCAACTTGGACATCTTCCCCATGGCTTATAACTTGGACCATTTGACCTTCGTTTCCCATTTGGACTGGTTCTCCCTGGGTTACATATTGAACCGTTCCACCTTGGTGTCCAACCTGAACATCCCCTGCTTGGCTTACAACTTGTACCATTTGGCCTTGGTTTCCAACATGGACCGGTTCACCCTGGCTTACAACTTGGACCATTTGGCCTTGGTTTCCAACTTGAACATCTTCCCCATGGCTTATAACTTGGACCATTTGACCTTCGTTTCCAACTTGGACGGTTTCTCCCTGGCTTACATATTGAACTGTTCCACCTTGGTGTCCAACCTGAACATCCCCTGCTTGGCTTACAACTTGGATCATTTGGCCTTGGTTTCCAACATGGACCGGTTCACCCTGGCTTACAACTTGGACCATTTGGCCTTGGTTTCCAACATGGACCGGTTCACCCTGGCTTACAACTTGTACCATTTGGCCTTGGTTTCCAACATGGACCGGTTCACCCTGGCTTACAACTTGGACCATTTGGCCTTGGTTTCCAACTTGTACCATATTCCCTTGACCCACAGCCTGAACTGTTTGCATTTGAGCTTGGTTTCCATCCTGAACCATTTCTCCATGGCTTGTCACTTCACCTTGGTGTTCAACCTGACCAGGTTCCCCTTGACTTACTACTTGGACCATTTCACTGTGGTCTCCAACCTTGACAGTTTCTCCCTGTTTCAGAACACGGACTACTTGCATATTACCTTGGTTGATAACCTGTATAGTTTCCATATCACTTAATTGGTTCAAGGCTTGAGCTGTGTCAATATCCGCTTGGTTTATAGCAGATGGAGCCATTATAATATCGGCTTGATTAATTGATATAGGTATAGGATTCATGTTTATAATCCCTTGAGGTTGATTAGCCCTGGAATGCGTAGATGATGCCATACTATCGTCATCTTCATTCACACCAGATACATCCATCATCTCATCATCCATCTCTTCTTCAGTAGCATCTCTGGAATCCTCCTCTTCAACTTCTTCAACCTCAGCTTTCACAATCTTCCCTCCCTTAGTCTGTTTTTGCGGGGTACCACCGATAGATTTCTTACGGTACTTGGGTCCTGTTGCGCTGCGTTTGGTTCTGGGGTCGTTCAAATTCAAGAGAATGTTGTACAAAGTTTTCTCATGATCACCCCAGTAGTAGTAGAATTCAAGCTCAGGATCCACAGCCTTTGCAAATTCAATGCACAATTTCCTGGGAAAATCAAATTAAAATTGTAGTTCAGATTATGAGGGGAAACATGAATAAATCTGCATATAATTATTATAAGGGTAAATAAGGCTGTTTGTCTCAGGTGGATACACATAGCTGTTAAAATTCCTATTTGCATACACCAGAGCTTTTCAGTCTAATCAGAGTCTGAGTTCAAGTCACATCAGTTCCTGGTTTCTGTATCCAAGTCAACAGTGGCGTGTGCAGGGTTTCCCTGGTGGGGGCAGGTTCTCCAGAAGGACTTAGAACCGTGATTTGTCTGATTATCTATTACTGAAAACATACACGCTTCACTATTGACATTAATTAATACTCTCACCATTGAGTTACAGAGGCAACTGGCAGAGAAGTGCAATATTATAACATAGGTATCAAATAGATAATAACCTTGCACAACTCTGCCAACTGCATCAAAAGCTCAATGGTAAGAGTATTGTGGATCTAATACGAAGATTGTTGGTTCAAATCGTGTCAGAAGCACATGGGCTTCATTCAGCTTTCATGTGCACTGGCGTACTCTGGGGAAAGATAAATAATAGATCATTCTATAACCGCGGAGAACTAAGTAACAAAATGTCAACTTCAAGCCTCAAATTAACCTAGTTGCCTTGGTGCATCAATATCTGGCTGTATTCACTCCATTCAAAAATACTGAATTTTCAGAAACCTTTCCCAACTTTCATAGTCTATCTTAAGGATAACTGGACCAATACTAGGCATGTTTGTACTTATTTCAATGCATTTCTCATGGTGATTCCAATTATGGTAATGAAATTCAACAATTTTGACATTTTTGAAACATTTTTTGTGCAATTTTGGAATGTCGTCTGCAGCTGCCTGCTGCGTGGAAAGTCCCCCCGAAAATACATAATTGCCTTGGAGAATGTTGGTGTCCCTTTCAAATTGCCTTAACACTTTCCACGCGGCTATAAGTTTTACCATATATACAAAACTGAATTTTCAGAAACCTTTCCCAACTTTCTATCTGAAGGATTACTGGACCAATACTAGGCATGTTTGTACTTATTTCAATGCATTTCTCATGGTGATTCCAATTATGGTAATGAAATTCAACAATTTTGACATTTTTGAAAGTTTGTTCAATTTTGGAATGTCGTCTGCAGCTGCCTGCCGCTTGGAAAGTCTTAAATGGCATGCCCTCTTCCTGGTCAACTTACTTGATGATCTGTGTATGCATAACCTGTCTAGAATCGTTATGTCTCTGCCCTGGATTCTTGATAAGATGTACAAATGTATTGACATCTTGGCATGTAGCAGCTATTGGATGTAAGGATTGGCGCTGGTTCTCACTCTCCAAGTTGATGACGAGGGATGTGAGGAGATCCTCGGTCAGGAAAGACACCTTGGAAATAGGTCTAGAATTAAAAAATTTAAAAAAAAGTAGGGCAATGAACTTTTTCAGCAACTTTTGAAATGTTCAGATTGTTTCGAAATCTGACACATTTAATCAAAGCATTCATATAGCGCTCTACAAAGAACACAGCGCTTATGTTAATAAACCATGCGACATACAAACAAACAAACAATGGTCATTCCCACATGTAACCCTAGCAGCCAATGTAGATTAAGTGCCTTCCCAAAGGACACAAACTCGTTGGTCGTAGCGGGGCTCAAACTCACAACCTTCTGTTTATGAGTCCTGCGCTTACACCATTTGGACACATGAGCTCCACAAGATATATCTGTCCAATTGATTAAGAGTCCTGCGCTTACACCATTTGGACACATGAGCCCCACAAGATATATCTGTCCAATTGATTAAGAGTCCTGCGCTTACACCATTTGGACACATGAGCCCCACAACATATATCTGTCCAATTGATATGCATGTTCTTTATTCCTATCCTGAACTTTGACACATACCTGTTCACATCTAAGGTAGAGTAACCTCTATCAGCTGATAACCATGGTATCCACTCATCCATGAAGTAAGTAAACAATGCCTGGTTGCCTTGTTTTCTCATATCTTCCTACCCTGACCTTTGACACGTACCTGTTTACATCTAAGGTAGAGTAACCTCTATCAGCTGATAACCATGGTATCCACTCATCCATGAAGTAAGTAAACAATGCCTGGTTGCCTTGTTTTCTCATATCTTCCTACCCTGACCTTTGACACATACCTGTTTACATCTAAGGTAGAGTAACCTCTATCAGCTGATAACCATGGTATCCACTCATCCATGAAGTAAGTAAACAATGCCTGGTTGCCTTGTTTTCTCATATCGTCAGTCCACCATTTATTGACAGATGCCTTGAACCATGCATCCAATGCTCTGGATAGCCTGCAGGAAAAAGATACAAAGTTATGGTAAAAAGACATTAAAAATTGGAAAAAATAACTGAAAATACAGAATTAGATACACAATCAGAAATTACTACTATACTATATTCTATTTCCTTCCTCAGTACAGTGGCGTAACTTTACAGGCGTAGCATTAACGCACGCATACGCATCTTCCACCTTTCTACACGTGAGTGTTTACGCTAGCGTTTTCATTAGTCGCATGTGTTTATGAACTGCAATTAGTGAATGACACAGTTACGTCACTGTCTCATGATAGACAAATACACTATAGGATCTTGTCACACCCTTTAGTAGATTTGCTCATATCTGCCTTCCAGTAAAGATGAGTAGAGTCTGTATGTGTTTCGCCATCAAAATGGTTGTGTGCCTTACACCATTTGGGAGGTGCTTGGATGAGATGGGTAGCCATTTAGTGAGAGAGTGACCCGGGGGGTGGGGGGGCACTGACATTGGAAAAGGGTATAGGTATGTGCCGCGCTGAAGACCCCCCTTTTCACCCTCTGCTGCTAGCTCTTATGACCCCCTTTTGAGCCTGCATCAGTTCTTAAGACCCCGATTTTATTGAAATTCAAAAATCGCGAAATTTTGCATTCCAAAGCCCAAAATTTTGCTCTAAAACCAAAAAAAATCTAAAATTTGCGTTCTTGCTAATCAAAATTGAACTATAGGCCAGTTCTCAAGACCTACTTTTTTGAAAAAATCAGTTCCTAAGACCCTATTTTTCGTCATAAAATCCACTCAGTTCAGTTCTGTAGCCCCCATTTTTGAAACTCTGTGCGGCACACCCCTACCCCAAAAAAAATGTTTAGTGCCCCCCCCCCCCCCCGGGAGAGTGACACCTTCTTTAGATCATTATTTGTCCCATTTCCTCATGACAGTTACATTCTTGCTTTATAAATAACTTTTTTTATTTTTTTATCCAATTGGGTGCTGACGTACCTCTCTCTCTTTTCCACAGTAAGCTCCGGGTCGTCCTTAGCCTGCCTAGACACTGCTCTCAAGAGTTTAGTTACGGAATCCCTGACATGAAGCGAATCCCTGGTCAGCCGGTGTTCAGTTGGGACGTACATGTAACTGTCAAAATCTATGCCTTCTGCAACATAAGTTTTAATCTTATGTCTGAAGATGTAGACAGCCATTAAAGCACGCAGTTGGTCTTCTAACATCTGTGCATCCATGTCTACAAATTTTGTGACTGTGGAGAGAGGTAGTAAAAAAGTGAGCAAATAACAGATCAAATAATCGACACTGATTAGGCAAACAAATCAGACCTCTCAGGTAGGTTGAGCATTTTGTTTGATTTTCAAAATTCTCGTAACATTTTAACAATTTTGAAGGGAAAAATAATTAATTTTCCACAAATTTTCCAACAATTTCAAATAAAAAAGGGTCAGATGGCCCGTATATCAAGTTTTTAATTTCTTTTTCTTCTTCTTTTCTTTTTGGGGTGGGGGGCATTCTGTCGCCTTAGAAGAAACTAATGTACAAGACAAACTGATACCGATATTATATTAATTCTACTAATTATTCTTACTTTGTTTAAACGGGTGTGGTGTGTATCCACCTGGAAACAGGCTCTTATGCAGAGCTTGTAGCCCCTCAAGAAATGATGCGTTGTTGTCAGACATGTGTTTATGTACCCATAATACATCTTCCTCTGGTACGGCACCATGACGCCATTGTGGGGTCAACTTCATATCCCCTGATCTAGAAACTAGCAAATATAAAAATAAGACAAATAATAACAGCTGGCAATATAAATGTAAGCTTGGTGATGATGGTGTGTATGAGACTAGGAAGACTGAAACATACAGGGTGAGTCAAAATATTCACAATTTTACACACACGTTTGCATCTTCCGACTTTCAATGCTCATGTGTATACGCCCGTGCGTTATGTGCTGCAATTAGTAAAATACGCAGTTACGTCACTGTCTCGTGATGGCCAAATAGACTTAGTGGTCAAAACATGTATGGAAACATACTTGGAATGACCTCGTCATGTTTTTTTAAAAGATAACGCATTTCGCATAGCATTTTTGAGGTTTCTTCTGAGACAAACTTCTTTTTTGTAAAGCAATTTATTATTGCGTTGGAATGGAGTTTTCAAAACTGTGATTGTAACTTACACAAGGTAACTGTAGTGAAGTATTTCTCCATCTCAGACGGATGGAATGTGGACACCTCTGTTCTTGATTCGGATATAAGCTGAGTGATACACACTGGTCTATCTGGACGACACACCTGCAAATGAGGGGTCAACTCATCACGTATCACACCTGAAATAAAATAAAAACACAGTTTTGTCAAAAGATATTACTTGAAGAATTTCAGATTTGATTCAGTTATAAGCTGAGTAATACACACTGGTCTATCGGGACGACACACCTGTAAATGAGGGGTCAACTCATCACGTGTCACGCCTGAAATAAAATAAAACACAGTTTTGTCAAAAATATACTTGAAGAATTTCAGATTTGATTCAGTTATAAGCTGAGTGATACACACTGCCCTATCTGGACGAAATGAGGGGTAAACTCATCACGTATCACACCTAAAACAAAATAGAAGCATGGCCTCCTCAAAAGAAATACTTTGAAGAATTTTAGATATGATAAGTAGATTATGGTGAGATTGATCAGGGCTGGACAAATGTGTATTTCCAAGGAAGCTATTCAAATTCCCCTCAATTTGATCATTTCTTTCATATTTTACAGATGCCTCTCAATGCATAAAAAAATCCCCCCCCACCACCCCCACAACTGTCATAACTTCCCTCCAATCTTTCCTGGGATAATGTTCCCAGATTCCCTTCATGAAGGACATGGGAATTGAGATAAAAACAGCAGCTATTTTAAATGAGGGCCATACAAGACACTTGTGAGATTGGTCATCAATCACCGTAAATGCTGCGGATTGAAAAGGTAGAAGACACTAATTAGCTTTATAGTGGAGGAGCCTTTCTACCAGGGCTCAAATAGACAGGGCCAAGGATTATTAGTCCCAGAATTTGACAAGATAGCCTGAAAAAATATCCAATCAATGCCAAAAAGTACACACGGGGGCTACTTTTTTATCAATTCTGTTTAAAATAGCCCCCGTAATCAAAAAAGTATTTTGAGCCCTGCTTTCTACCCTAACAAACAGCTTTAGCCATGCCCATTTTTTTTAAATTGGTAGATCACAGAACATACCCTGTTGTGTGGTATAAAACCAACAAACTTACCCACTATCTGCATGCTTTGCTTAGTCATGGCCTCAATCAACTGCTCACGGAGAGTCTCTACAATCTCCTTAGTGACTGTTGCTACGGGAACTATCCTTACAGGCCAAGAGTGAGGGTTTTCATTCTGCAACTCATCACTGACCATGAATATCAAGACAAAGTTGGCCAGAGTACGCTGTCTGATGGTTAGATTGGATATGTATTCGCAGAGATCATTACGTAGTGTGATTACTCTTGCTCGAGCACCTAAATATAGAGAGGAAAATAACAAAAGGTAATTAGGCACATTTTTTTTTATGTGTTGCCCTCAGCAACCGACCCTAAAATCTCAAAAATCAGGGTCGCAATTTAAAAAAAAAATAAAAGATAAAGATTTAAATTGTACCCAATTTGTAAAAATATTACTGTTTTCTGTGCTTGAAAGGAACAGATTGCTTTTAAACTGTTATCACACTAGAAACATTAGTACAATTGACATTTACCATTTTTGTCTTATTATAAGCCACAGTCTGTCAGTAATATTTGTCAGCAAAAACAAAAAGAAGAAAAAAGGAAAATCGACTGATCGACTGAACAAATCTAAGTACGCCCCCCCCCCCCCCCCCCCCCCCGGGTCTATGAACCTTAGAAGTGGATAAAGGGTTTCAATTCTGGAGCCTCGCACACTCGTCCAAACACAATCAAAATACCCCCATATCCACGGTAAAAAAGGGTATGGGTTTCAGTCCTCACAACCCCTGTTTAAACACAATCCGAGCACCGCCCACCCGCCCCTATATATGACATTACCTTGTGATAGCGCCCTCTCTACCCTAGCTCTACACTGTTGGTTCTTTTCCAATAGCTTGGTATAACTGCTAATCTCCTTATCCACCAGTTGATCTACTGCTGCTCTCTCTGGCACACCCATTTTGTTCTTGTATATGCCCCTGGTGGCTCGCACTTGACGCAATCCTGTGTCACATGAATAAAGTACAAGAATAGATTGAAATTTCAACATTCAAATAATTCAAGCGCTTTTAATATAATGTTGAGTTAGCTCATTCTGATCAAAAGATTCACACTTGTTAGAAGGAATTGTCTTAACCCTTTGAACCCGGCTGTGCCAGTCAGTGTGTACTGCTCACCCTAGCCATTCCGGGGGTAACACTCAAAATATTAATTTTTGCAGGAAATGGATAAAACAATACTAAACTTGTTCAGAATCATCTATAATATTATAAAATCATATAAAAACAATAACAGAAGGAATTGTCTTTAAACTCCTTTCCAATGATTAGACAGTTACTATATTGCTGTATTTGAATTATTAATTTAAACATACTGACGATGTAATATTATTCTTCATGGATTTTAAAAGTCAAAACTTCAGAAGAAAAACAAATCCTTTAAGGACAAAACATCTTTTTTTGCTGTAATTGAGTATTTCAATCATTTAATCAATGAAGTGCATGGCCTGTTACACCAGAAACCCCAGGAAAGAAACCCCATCCCACACAGATACAAACCTTCACACAGAAATATGTTGTCGTCTTGTAGGTCAGCTATATGTCTGAACAGGTCTTCTCTCAGAGCATTTTCTGATTTCCTTGGTGCTGTTCCTAGAGTACGAGTATTCTTCAGACGTTCCCTGATTAAGCATTGAGTAAGAAGGAGGGAATGAAAATAACAATTAGCATTTAAATCCAAATGACTTACATCTTTTCATTCCTGGATTTTTGTTTTCTTGGCATATATCCAATTGCCATTTCACATTACATTAAATTTAGGCCTATTACATATAAACTGCTCACAAAAAGTATCGAAACACTTTAGAAACGATCCAATATATAACGGCTCAAAAGGGTATGCATTAATCAAAGCAAATATCCAAGTGCATAATTTTGTTCTGCGTATTTTGACACCTCGATCGATGAAATATGATGTTGCGGAGCGGAGTTATTGTAATTTCAATGGTCGTGGGTCCAGTTTCAAAAGTGACAATCGTCCTATACAAAGAGGTTTGCATTACTGTTTAGAAAGATCAGATTCGTGTTTTTCAATAGGGATGAGTGTCACTTTTGAAACTGGACCCACGATCATTGAAATGACAATAACTCCGCTCCGCAACATCGTATCTCAACGACCGAGGTGTCAAAATACTCAGAACAAAATTATGCACTTGGATGTTTGTTTCGATTAATGCATACCCTTTCGAGCCGTTATATATTGGATCATTTCTAAGTGTTTCGATACTTTTTGTGAGCAGTTTAGTATATTGTATGACATTTCTGAGTAGCGATGGAACTTTTTGATTGGTCCATCTTATCTCCCCATGGCATCATGCTATCAGGTGTTACCAGTAACAACAGAAAGATTTATGAATATAATTTTGTTTTAAAAATTGAAAGGAAACCTTGTATTGTCATTGTTCTAATCATGGCTTTCCCTAAGCATCCATTCCTTCCTTTGGTCTATTTCTCAGTTGGAGCAGTTTCCCTCTATCACGATATCACAGTTTATATGCATTTGATATGAAGGGGGAAATTGTCCCTCAATCGGAAAGTAAGAGACATTTTGCTTTTTGCAAAACCTAGTTTTTTCACAGCTCTCGATAAACATAGAACTTAATCTTACTACTTAATCTTCAAATAAGAATGATACTTTTCAGTCTTTTGTTGACTAACATGACAAGATTTTGACCTCACTCACGTTATCGGGTCATGCCATTAATCACATAGAAATCAACACCAGGGATGCTCAGCGTATGTGCTTTAATTTTTCCAATTTCTCTTGAAACAACATACGCATTTATTGACCCAATTCAAAAATACTTCCACCCTTCTTCCTCGTCTAAACTATTCAACTGTCCTGGTTTCCCTCTCCCCAACTTAGGCCCAAAAGAAATTGTTATGTTGTCCTCGACCGCCCGCTCGTCAGATTTAGAGCAGCTCAAAAAAATAAAACTTTTTTTTTCTTCAGACTTTTTTCTTTTTTTTCAGATTTTTTTTCAGGTTTTTTTTATTTCAGTTTTTTTTAAACAGTTTAAATGGGATTGAATATTAAATTAAGTGTTTATAACATATATGTGCAACTCTTAGTGTGATTTCAACTTCTTGTTGGCTGAACTTTGAGCTTCCGCTGGTATAAGAAAATAAAAATAAAATTGAAAAAAATTAAAAATCCACACGCCCGCCCCTCCTCTCTGAGAGCTCTGGAGGACAACCAAACAATTTTTTTTTTTTTGCCTTACCTGTATACATCTTCAGCCTCTTTTATAGCTCCATCTCCAAGATTTTCATCTCCTGTAAACTCTTGGTTTGTAGTGATTCTCAATGATTTGTTGACGCTGATATCACACCAGCCTGTCTTGATCCACCATTTGGCGCTCGGGTTGATCTTACGCAACTTCTCTAACAATTCTACCTGGAATTAGTAATTCAATAAATACATTCGAAAACATTTTGAAATTGTGTTTTTTGAATTGAGAGCAACCAAAGCGAGGCAACGCATGTATTTCACCTGACTTTAGATACGCAATTTGGTAATGTTTACATTTTTTGCCTCGTTTTCGTTACGCAATATGGTACAGAGATGTGACTGAGTGATTGAGAGATTTCCTGAAAAATTGCGAAGGGCGAAGCGTAGCGAGCGGAGCTCTCGCACCTCACGGCCGGGGGTCCAGGGATATAGAGTGTCACCCCCCTAAAAACATGTTTGACTCTTTTTATGCTGAAATATCATCATCCGATTCCGGAAATGCAAACAACAACAAAAACTTTTTTTCTTTTTTCTTTTTTTTTTCCTATCCGGATTTTTTTTTTATGGCCTAATTTCTGGAATTCCAGAAATTTCCGGGAAAATCCCATCCCTGATGGTAATGTTTACTTTCTTTGCCTCGCTTTCATTAGGCGATGTTTTTGTTAAGCACTGTGATCATAAATTTGTAATATAACGCTACATAAGTATGGTTATAATTTGAAATTGATCTTTCGTTCTCAACACAAGATAATAACACAAGATAATGTTTACCCATCAACGGCAGAAAGGATTCAATTATAAATAAGGAGCCACCTGTCAACCCATCTTTTTTTTAATTTTCCGTAAAATTTTAAAAAAATCTGTCAACATTTTTAGAAATCTGTAAACATTTTCCGTTTTCTTTTAAAGCAAAAACAAATATTTTGGGACGGTATTCATTTGCATGTGAAATTATTTTTCACTGATTTCTAAAAAAAATGGGTCGGTCAGGCTCGTACAACATGGTTTCTTTTTTCCGATGCCTAAGGTCTATAAATAGCATCTGGACAATCAAGAGAGTTACCATTCTGTTGGAATAGCCTTGAAACTGTTAGGTTATTTGTACAGATAAAAGATTTAAACTAGAAAATATTTTAGATTGTGATCAGATAGTGTGCCATAATTGTACCCGCAAATTGACAGAATTTTACTCTTTTTTTAAATCATATCGAAAATGCCTATTGCACATATTATTTCAACATCTGCTCAAGTTTACCCGGGGGGGGGGGGGGGGGTACTCACCGTGTAAGACGTGCCGCTCCAGTGCGTCGTTTTTTCATGAGACATCCTTAGCCATGGGTAGGCTTTTCAGTGAAAAATCCTTAGACATGGGTCCTGTTTTCGCGAATTTCGCGAAAATTTGCCAAAATTAGGTATATTTTCGTGAAAAATTTGCCAAAATTAGGTATATTTTCGCGAAAAATCACCCTTAGAAATGGGTATGGGTTTTGAATCTCCAGCGGCACACCCCCAACCAAACCAAATCCGAGTAACCCCCCGGGAAGTTTACCCAGGCAAATTATGATGCCCCTCTCTACAGCTTACCCTGATGGTCGCATCTGGTTCACTGATATTTTCTCTTTCCATTGCTCTACGTCTGACGGCACGAGGGGTTCCACTCACGATGTTTAACCGAACCTATAAGGTAAACATAATTCACAGTATAAATCTATACTCATGGAATGGGACACAAATTCGTGAAATTAAATTGCCACAAAAATTGACGTCTTGTAGACGAAACTGCTTGAAATAAAGTTGCTGTGAAATTAAACTGTTTAACAGTATTCTCTCTTTTCACTGGTCTTTGTCTAACAGCACGGGAGGAGATTCCACTCATGTTTAAAAAAAACTGTTATTATTTAATGTTTGCTCCTGATTTTTAATGGATTTCTTATTACCTTCAAATCACAAAATTTACCAGGAATGTGGTTTCAATGTTCCCTACATTGTCAAAGCATGCTTATAAGGAATCTAAGGAGAGCTCTATCATTCCTAAAAAATATTGACTGAATTAAGTAAGGCTGTGAATGCACGGGTAATTTCGTACCCGGGTTCCCTGAAAATAGACACAAAAACAAAACATTTTTTTTTTTTAAGTACAAATTTGTCTCCAAAATGACACATAATGGGTCAGTAGAGGTCATTTGTGGGACAAATTTGTACTAACAAAAAAATTATTAAAAAAAAATTATAATTTTTTTTAAAATTTAATTTAATTTAATTTATTTTTTATAAACATTTTGGGTATTCGGGTACCCAATTTGGTACCCGGAATAGCGGGCGGGTACCCGGGTTCCCGGGTATAAGTCACAGCCTTAGAATTAAGACACAGCTCAATCTGTAACACAAACTATAGTTTGATCAGATCCACATTGGTGAAGCCTCATTACAGCAGCGAATAAATACAGAAGGACGCGGACGTGCGCCCCAGACCGCACCGTGTGGACATATTCAACGTGTGTACGCTTGGATTACTTTTGTGCGCGGAGAGATAAAAACAGAATATTCTCGCCAATTTGTAACTGCTTAAACTATAGTGAATTATTACGCCAAAGTCCCCATGCAAGCCAGCATACCTTATTCAAATCTGAATTCTCCGGTACAATAAAGTCATCCTCAAAAGAGAAGTCTGGAGGATCATCCCAGATATCATTTAATCCTTGAGGCAGCATTCCCTCATTGATCTCCTCCAAGAATTTGTCCACATCGTCTATATCTAAGGAATACGCAGACGATTCCATCTTGACAGGTCTGCGGTGCTCTTTGGCCATGTACGATATGGCTGCGGTTTTTCCTCGTCGTCTACCGGATGGGGTGGATGCTGCGCTCGGGGATTTGATTCGAGCAGGAGAGTCTGTTGCAGGTTTCTCTGCTTGTGATGTCGATGCCTCTCCTTTTTGAGTAATAAAGAAAGAGGCGGAGTGAAATAAGTGCTGGAATTTCTGGAAATCAATATTTTTCAACATTTTATACATGTCATCCATCAATCACAATATTTACTTAACAAATGTAGTTTTCGGCTCTGCATATGAAGTTTTTGGGCCTCAAACACGTATAACAATCAATTTTTGTCAAGTTAACATTACAAATCTCAAATGTTGTTTTCACCATTTATTTTCAAAGTTTTTAAAAATAAGCTTTTCTGTATCAATTTCCACTGTTAAAAGGAGTTACATATCTTAACTTGGGGGTTAAATCATACACTACACTCATTTCTGACACAGTTCTAGCCTCGATGTTCACAATCTTTTTTGAAGTTTTGTGTTTTGGTTTTGTCTAAGATCTATTTTTTTTTTAAGTGACCATATTGGTGCCATACCTTCAGATGAAGACTTAGCTGCCCTTCTTGATGATTTCCTAGTTGTCACGGGTGATATATCATCTGCTGATTTCCCATCAGATACATCCGTTGATTCGCCGATTGGATGCATCTTTCCCCAACGACTACCCACCTTGATCAAATCCTTCTTCTCTTCTTCCTGATATCCACGCACACAAAAATGAAAATGGGTATACCTTGAGTAAATTATTTCTTCATCACATCACAAATTGAAAAATGATCATCCAGGATTTGAACCTGGAACCTCTGGATCGCTAGACTAGCACTTTACCAAACTGAGCATAGAGTCAGATGGGGAAACAGTAATTATATTATCTATGTATCTCACTTAAGTTCAATCATATCCTCTATCATCTTCTAATCCATGAAGCTTAGGAAGAGGTTTTTGGATATTAATCAATAACCATTATTCCTGATATCAATACACACACACATAAAATTAAAATGGGTTTACAGGTTTTTGGATATTAATCAACAACCATTATTCCTGATATCCATACACACACACAAATTATAAGGGTAGGGTATACCTTGAGTAAATTATTTCTTCTTCACACATCATAAATTGAAAAAAGTTCATCCAGGATTTGAACTGAGAAATCTCGATCTAGACCAGCGCAACTGAGCTAATGAGGCAGATGGGGAAGAACTGCCATTGTATAGGCCTTTCAGTTCAATCATTTCCTCTAACAGATGACATCTTCTAATCCAGGAAGCTTAGGAAGAGGTTTTTGGTAATTAATCCATAACCATTAGGCATTATGTAATACAAGCAGGTTCATAATAGCATTTATGTGAGTAAATTATAAATTACTTCTTATCTCCACACATAAAAGATAGACAGTGAAACATTGACCTTCTGGGATTTGAACATGGGATCTCTGGATCTCATCAGTGCTCTATCAACTCAGCTATTAAGAGGAGGAACAACAATTTTATTATCGATAAACCTCAAGTTCAATCCTATCCTCATGTTGTTAACCCTTTATTAAAATTTTGATTTCCTTTGAAAAAACTCAATTTTGATATTTTGACCGTCTGCAGCTATTTTTACCATAACTCTGTATAAATTTTCCCAACATCAGACCTGATCATCTGCTTAATTGCATCACATAATTCAATGCCACATCACTGCAGCAATTCAAGAGCTCGCTCAAGACTCACCTCTTTCAGCAAATGACTTTATAATGTTTTGTATCTTTGTTCATATTTTGTACTTTTCTTTTTTCTTTTTTTTTGTTCAGCGCACTGGGGTCTTGCGACGGAGTGCGCTTAATAAGCATGGTTTATTATTATTTATTATTATTAATAGAAACTTTTATCTTACCGATGGAGTATATCCTTCCGCACACATAGACAGTGTGAATCGTTTGTCTTCTATAGACTCAGGCTCTGGTTTGTAGGAATAGCTATACACACGCTCTTTCTTCACTTGGACTCTGCCATAATCTAGTAAATGTAATCATATAAAGAAAACAATTCAATTCTATCCATCTATTACTCAATATCAAATAGGCAAGTGTAACTTCTCCAAGCTGACCTGAACACGGTCAATATAAAAATACAACACAATGTCATATTCCACATACAGTTTTTATCTAATAATTTATGCTTGCCAGAATTCTAGACATCCGTGGTGCACAAGGCGTAACCTCGACCAACCACTTTGATAAGATACTGGAACTTTGTGAGTTTTCAAGCATGTGCTGAGCAGTGAGCTGATCGGAGTGCACTTGTGTGTGTCTGTGTCTGACAACAGGAGGACATGTGCCTTCAGGGCTGTCACTACGCTGGTCGGCAGGAGCCGGCACTTGCGATTGCCGACCGGCACTCTTAAAAATAAGGGTAAAAAAACCGGCACTAAAAAAAAAAAAAAAAAAATTTAATTTTTGTTTTTACAATTTGTGGATAAAATCATTAAACTGCCTCATAAAACAAGAAATTATGTGGCAAGAACCCTCAAAGTGCATTAATAACCCCTAAAAAACCATTAAGAATGCCTCTAGACCCCATGTCATGATCCACTGCACTTCGTTTGCAACACTTATTCCGTTCGCCGTCAGTAAATTTTGGCTAGTGACAGCCCTGTGTGCCTTGCATCTATTAGACAAAATCACACTGTTATCTCTATAAACAGTCTATGATTTACCTTCAGTTAGTCCCATCATTGGTTTAGGCTCCTCTCCTGCTAGTGATTTCATATTAGGTCCACCAAATAGAGAGAACCACACCTCACCAAACCAGGCATACTGTGTCTCCACCCACCTCTTGTAGCCCTCTTGTTGTATGAAGTTGTATCTGCAGTAAAACATATGTGGATTGAATGATCAGCAAAATGGACAGGGGTGGCGTTAAAAGATAACAACAATATGATTGCTTGAAAAGAGAGAATGAAGGGATCGGAGGCCAGTGATCATAGCCTATGGGAATACTCTACCATTGACGGTCTGGTGAAGAGAGTCATCGGCAGTGTTATGCTGCCCTCCATGACTGAAGTTGGGTTGTGTTTTTTGTTTTGTTTTTTGTTACACATGACGGTGTAACGCATTAACCCTAACCCTAGAACGTGGCAGTGGGGATGGAACGAAGAACAGGGGGAGGGGGTTAAATAAAAAATGGGAAAAATTATGTCCGCCGGCGCCGGGAGTTGAACCCGGGTCGGCCGCGTGACAGGCGAGATATACTAACACTCAGCCACGGGGGGAGGGCTTCACAGGCTAAGAAATCGGAGACCATATATACCCGTAGTTTAGTGCTACAGGAGATAGAACTTGTGCGCGCGCAAGCCACATGGTGCTGGCTGTGAGGTGACTGTGAGACGTAGTAGCGTTAGGGTTATGGGGTTTATCATTGACTATTTTAAAGAAAAATTGTACTTTTTGTCTTCAAAACCCTGCCAATATCTTACAGGTTTAGGAGTCGAAATGAGGAGAGAAACATAGAAGTAATCATTTTATGGTGAGTTTTGGCTTTGGGAACTAGATGTTTCGGGAGTGTCTGGAAAATATTTGGTCACAGGTATAGCATGTTATTTGACTGTATACATACCCCTTGCCTCCAAAGAACATGATATTGGCCTCGAGCATAGCAAATGGCATCCGATTGGCTGGCATTACCCGCTCCCCATTAGTCTTACGTAGAGATAGTGCTTTGGCAAGATGGAATACAGCATTAGGACGGCCCTGTTGTGCTAGCTCCTCCATAGCAGTGAAGATGCAGTAGAATAGTCCTTTGGGCACTACACAGTCTTCTCTAGGCATGCGTGGAATGAAACCGTTCATAAGCATCCATTGAAACAGGATCTTCTTTCGGAAGGGGTTCAGTTCAGCATCCATATCAATACTCCAGGCTTGCCTAGGTGCTCTGATGTTAGACATACGCTCGACAACCTAATAGAGAAAAGTCTTAATGTATTAAAGGCAACATAAAAAGGAAACCCTGTTGTATGGGCCTGACCGACCCATTTTTTTACAAATTGGTGTGAACAAAATGTTTGCATGCAAATGAATACCGGTTTCTTTTTTTGTCGCTAAGGATAAAATGTTACTGTGTTCAGCACCCATACAGGTCCTAATTACTAACAGTACTCATACAGGTACAAGCATACAATATCTAAGCAGATACCGGCAGCCGAGTAACCATGATACCAGGTATAAGAAGATGGCTGTGTATGCTGCTGGAAGATTCACTTAACATAACTTCCCTAGCTGGGCCTATGACTTTTTTTTCACATCAAGGTTTTTGATATCATATCTTTCTCATTATGTCTGTATCATATTTGTCTCATTATGTCTGTATCATATTTTTCTCATTATGGCTGTAAAATCTTAGGGACCAGAAAAGTTCCATTTAGAAATTATAGGCTAAAATGTGGTGAATTACCAAAGGTGGTTTAACCACCCACCAGTTTGTGTACAACTCAAACTTTGGAATGCAACAATTTTAAGGATGACCTTTAATGTAAAATACAAAACATCAAGTTGAAAATCTGGCCAGCAATCAAAACATCTACCTTTAAATGGAAACAGTTTCATCTGATGTGCATATAAAAATAGTTATTTTTTTAAATTACCTCTTTGAGTGTCTTAATCCTGGTTTTGAGACTTTTGTTTTCCTTCTGTAGTTTACCTAGCATCTCCCTCAGGTTCTTACCTCTTTGAGTGTCTTAATCCTGGTTTTGAGACTTTTGTTTTCCTTCTGTAGTTTACCTAGCATCTCCCTCAGGTTCTTACCTCTTTGAGTGTCTTAATCCTGGTTTTGAGACTTTTGTTTTCCTTCTGTAGTTTACCTAGCATCTCCCTCAGGTTCTTACCTCTTTGAGTGTCTTAATCCTGGTTTTGAGACTTTTGTTTTCCTTCTGTAGTTTACCAAGCATCTCCCTCAGGTTCTTACCTCTTTGAGTGTCTTAATCCTGGTTTTAAGACTTTTGTTTTCCTTCTGTAGTTTACCTAGCATCTCCCTCAGGTTCTTACCTCTTTGAGTGTCTTAATCCTGGTTTTGAGACTTTTGTTTTCCTTCTGTAGTTTACCAAGCATCTCCCTCAGGTTCTTACCTCTTTGAGTGTCTTAATCCTGGTTTTGAGACTTTTGTTTTCCTTCTGCAGTTTACCAAGCATCTCCCTCAGGTTCTTACCTCTTTGAGTGTCTTAATCCTGGTTTTGAGACTTTTGTTTTCCTTCTGTAGTTTACCAAGCATCTCCCTCAGGTTCTTACCTCTTTGAGTGTCTTAATCCTGGTTTTAAGACTTTTGTTTTCCTTCTGTAGTTTACCTAGCATCTCCCTCAGGTTCTTACCTCTTTGAGTGTCTTAATCCTGGTTTTGAGACTTTTGTTTTCCTTCTGTAGTTTACCTAGCATCTCCCTCAGGTTCTTACCTCTTTGAGTGTCTTAATCCTGGTTTTGAGACTTTTGTTTTCCTTCTGTAGTTTACCTAGCATCTCCCTCAGGTTCTTGAGCTGTTTCTCACTCTGATGAAGGTTGACTTGCATCTGTTTCTCAAAGTTATCCATGGAGCGACGCTTATTAGAGGCAAAGGCTGTGAATTGACTCACTTTGGTTGACTGCATGACAAATATGGAAAATATATTGGTAAATTTATTTATGAGATTATTATTTCTCACAACAGTAAATAAGCTCACCTCTGGGGTAGCTTTCTTGCAGCAACTCTTGCCTTTCGTCAGCCCCCAATAACATGTTGGGGCGCTGTTGGCGGTTAGGCTATTGAGTCTCATCATCATCGCCGTCATCATATTGGTACATTTGTTTAAGATTTCAGGAATTAATGTTTTTCATATCAGGGAAACCTTGATAATGGCACTATGATACAATTGTTCAGAATACCTATTTCTCATTCCTTTGTTATTTGCGTTTGCATAACAAATTTGAGTTAGTTGCAATTTTAATCTTTAATTATAAGAATGACTTTTAAAGAGGGACACAATTTTGCACTTTTCATGCAAGGAAAAAATATATAAACAGAGAAATATTTAATTTGAGGCAGAAATAAATATTGGTAATTTCCCATTGGACTGAAATCCATACAACAGGTCTTACTTGCACCAAACACAGTCATTTAACACTGATCTACAAGTAAATTGCACAGCAAAAAAACAAATTATCAGCTTTTATTTCTTGATGCTCTAATCATAGACATCGTAGTAAAGGTAAGGTTGAAATTATGTTTCAACCTTAAACTCAAATTTTCGACGGTTTCGTCAACCCGGCCGGTCGACTGACATCCTATCCACTTAAACTATTGCATCACGGGAACGAGAAAACAAGTTGATCAAGTCCCATTAGGCGGCGAAAAAACACACTCTGTTTTACAGGCGGACAGACCTGTTAATGTAGGGTCGGTCAGGTTTTTTTATAAATAAAACAAAATTAAACCTAAAATGTCACCAAAATCTGCAAAAAACTGGACTTTTTTCAAAAAGTTTGTGGAAAATATACATGTATATTGACAGATTTTCGGCCAAAAAACGACTGATTTTACATGATTTGAGAAAAAATTATTAAACAAAAGTGGAGTCGGTCGGGCCTGTGAAACCGGGTTTTTTCCCCCTTCATAGCCTTATGCAATGATTTGAGTGGATAGGATGTCAGCCCACCGACCGGGTTGACAAAACCATTCTAAAATGGGAGTAAACAAACACCTTGTATTTGTTCAAACTAATTTCAACTTTACTTTCTTCCTACAATCTTGATACACTCTTCAAAGATCGTACAAGTCAACACGTCAAATTGACTAAATTTGGCCAAACATGAGAGAACCCACTTTTACAATAACACAGAAAAACTCTATAAGAATGTTAGTGCCAACCCATTTCTAAAATTGATCTACAGACTTAATCAAAATTTAAGCAACTTTCCAGCTGCCGCCGGATAGTGGACTCCAGAAAGTTGGAAGTCGCCCAGCACTAGAGAGATCCCACTTTAACAATAATACAGAAAAACTCCTTAAGAACATACCACTTCTTTAGACTTGACAGTTTCCTCTTCTCCCTCCTCCATCCCTTGTTCCTCTCCATCTCCCTGACTACCAAGACCATGAACTTCTAATAGATCAGCCGTTTCTTCCTGTTTATCTCTGCTCATATGTTTGAAGTAGTACAAGAACTCACTGGAGTTGAATTCGTTGCGATCAATTTTCTTCAGTAAGAGTCTGTCATAGGAAAAGATTGACAATGGATTAGTTAAGTGGTATCAGTTCATACTTCAAAATGAATTCAAAATTGATTAGATATCAATATGTGATGCTATCAAGCAAATTGAGTCTAAAGTTGAAAATATCACAATTTTAGTTTATTATTAATTATTAATTTTAGTTTTAGTTCAAAACAATTGAAAACAAAAGAAATATTTGTCAATTCCGTCTAATTTTGTTTGATCACAACACATATCATGGTTTGACCTTTCATTAAGGGTATGCCTTTTGGAGTATAAAGTGAAACTGATTAGGAAATAAATATTAATTCTACTAATGGTGCTATCAAGGAACTATTTCTTTGAAGCACAAACAAGGAGGACAAAGCACATTACATTTTCGATAATACACAAATAATACGGCTGGATAATGCAGTTTTTTAGAATTTCAATTTGTCAAATTAAAACTCTGTACTACAATTAAAATATTGGGAACACAGGGACTTCCTATTTCTTGAAGGGGGGAGCTGTATTTGGACAGATGTGTGAGGCACCATGGTTTGAAACCTACCTAAGGGTCATTTTACCAGGATCCATGTATAACATTTTCCACAAAACATGCCTGGTTTTGGTTTAGTAATCCTTGAGATAGACTTGAAAATTGGGAACGATTTTTAAAAATTTCTTTTTGTATGGTCAAACTATAATAGCCGTGTAGAAAGTGCTAAGGATTTTATTTTTCTCCAAAACCTGACCCGCTAGAGTGGCACTTCCCCTGTACGTGATTGCGAGCCCCCTCCCACCCATTGTGCCCACACGACACCCACCAAAACCACCATACCTGTGCAAAACATGATCCTCCTGATATTTGGTCAATCGTCCCATATTACTAAGCCATAGATTGAATAAGAAGCTATCATCTTGCAAGTATGCATCATACGAAGTAGACGAGGCCTCTATCTCCTCAATATCACTATCAATATCACCTGATTCTAGATTGTAATGTTTGATGGCTTCCTCCTTAGTGAATTTCTTCTGTATGCCAAGGGCATAGTTCCTGCATGCTGTACCTGATTGGTTGATTGACAGAGGAATGGAATCATGGGTTAAATAAACAGGCTTTGTTAACAATAAACAATACATCAAATTAACATGTGGTGGCCATATTTGTGTGACATTGAATCGTCAGTTTTATAAAGTTCCATTGAGAATTGGTGTTGGGAATATCATGGCATGAGCATGATACCAATAATTATGAGGGACAAGCAAGTGTCACCAGCAAAAGGGGTTGGGGCGGGAACTAGAATCTATATCAACTATAGATGCTCTTTTAGATCTTTGCTCACAATTCCCCAAACATACCTGTTCGCTTGGGTAGACATGCCTTCCTGCTGATGAACCTAGCACAATCTTCCCAAAGGTTACTCTTAGTTGGCATAATGGCAAACTCTCCATCCGATATAGATGGCTTGACAACAGTCTTGACAACCTGCTCATACAAATATAGAATATATAAAGCGTTGTCAATCTTGAGCAGGGATGTATGATCAGGCCTAGAAGTGGAAATAGCACCCGTCTGTCCGCCCATAGCGGGTAACTTTTGCACTGGGCGGGTGAAATGCATAAGTACCCGCCCATTGCCTGGTAAAAATGGTCATACTCACAGTGCAAGTGAGTTACACTGGTTGGTGAAATTTCTGTTGGGCCAGGCTTTTTTTAGTTACCTGCCCGAATGGCTGGTTTACAAAAATCTGAAGTTCCAGCCTGTGTGTGATTGATCCAGAATCAGTGTTTCCTTTCTGAATGATATGTCTCCAAGATGTCGTAACTTTTAGGCTACTGACTTTATTATCATTTATAATCAAAACTTGAAAAAGACGAGACTTGCCGTCCTAACATGATGTGCTTTACCCATAGAACAGGGCTGTTTTTCAATCCCATTACCTTAAAACTTTATTGCAAGTTCAACTGTGCAATGTTTTTTTTGAGTAACTGGGCACCATGGTAATAACAACAAAACAATTTATTTTGAGACATTAGAGTCATTTAAAATCTACAATCAATGGGACCAGCACCAAATAGGGGGCAAGGCACTTGATCTACATTGTTACTAGGGGTTGGGAATTTTTGTTCATTGCAACTTGGCGCTGAATGAGCTGCTGTCTGGACGTGGCATTGTTTGTTTATGTAATGTATATTACGAACAAGCCTCAAATTAACCATTTAAGTGGACCAGGTGCTACTTCGTAACTTTTTCAAAATAAATAGCTCCTGGTCCTATACTTGCTGTATAAAAAACATCAGGAGCTATAACTTGGCAACCAAGGGTAAAAAACTCCTTGCTCTCCCTTAATTCAAGGCTTGATTGTAAAGTCCTAACATGATGTGCTTTACCCATAGAACAGGGCTGTTTTTCAATCCCATTACCTTAAAACTTTATTGCAAGTTCAACTGTGCAATGTTTTTTTTGAGTAACTGGGCACCATGGTAATAACAACAAAACAATTTATTTTGAGACATTAGAGTCATTTAAAATCTACAATCAATGGGACCAGCACCAAATAGGGGGCAAGGCACTTGATCTACATTGTTACTAGGGGTTGGGAATTTTTGTTCATTGCAACTTGGCGCTGAATGAGCTGCTGTCTGGACGTGGCATTGTTTGTTTATGTAATGTATATTACGAACAAGCCTCAAATTAACCATTTAAGTGGACCAGGTGCTACTTCGTAACTTTTTCAAAATAAATAGCTCCTGGTCCTATACTTGCTGTATAAAAAACATCAGGAGCTATAACTTGGCAACCAAGGGTAAAAAACTCCTTGCTCTCCCTTAATTCAAGGCTTGATTGTAAAGTGCATTGGTCTATTTGGTAATGCGCTATATATAAGTCCCTGTAATAATAAACAAATTATTGCAAATTGCAAGCATGGATGTAAACAAACTTTATTTACCTTTAATCTTGTAACTTTCACCTTAGTCCTGACCATCTTAGACTTAGGCTTGATCTGCCAATTCAGAATAAACACAACCAGAGCTTGTTCCTCATCGTCTGTCCAGAAGGCTTTATTCGCCGCTTGCTTGTTGCGTAATGGTTTCTTGCCGTTGGCAGTTTGCACAGCGCTTTTCACTTTGCGGCTGTCCAAATTGTAGTGATCCATTACTCCCTCGTTTGTCATGCATTCTTGAATGGTGACAGCAAACTCGTGGCAATCTGACGCTATTATAAACAATAAATATATAAAAACTGTAAAAAGATGGATCCAACGGACGCAGGAACAAAACACATCAAGGATCAGAAAATTGATACAAGAACATGAGGATATCTCGCAAATGTTAAATGCAAAGAATAAAAGCAAGATACAACAACTTGGTGTGGGGAAAGAAGGGGTAGTAACTCAAAAATGTTAAATGCAAAGAATAAAAGCATGATACACCAACTTGGTGTGGGGAAAGAAGGGGTAGTAATTAAGCGATAAAAGTGCTAGTAATGATCTACCTGATTCAATTGGGAGTGTCCTTTAATTAACAAATGTTTAGAAAGTGGAAAACATTAAATGGCCTTCAGAAAAGTCTTGTATTTTCGTTTTAATTATCACTTTCTGTAGAAATCATTACAAGAAAAGATGAGGTAATAATTTCTCGTTTCATATTTGTTGAGCGATTCCTCTTGGTACCTTTCTAACATCCAAAATGTTCTTACCTTTTCTGATAGGTTTCTGTGTTGATTTGGACACAAAGTCAACACATTCCTTCCAGTCCTTCTCATTCTCTTTCTTAGGAATCATCAAACTCATCTCATCAAACTCTTTCTGTGACATCTGACCATTTGAGTTCTCGTCTTCCTCCTCCTCTTCCTCTTCAATGTCTTCAATCGGTGGTTGTTTCTGCCAGTCTGTGATGTAGGTTACTAAGGATTTCTCTTCTTTTTTAGACCAAGATGTCTTGGGCTTGCCATTGTACCACTCTTGATCTTTTTCAACTTTAATCTGAGTGGGCAAAATTGGTATAATTATTACATTCATATGGCTTTGGTATAATTGTAACATTTTGTTTTTTATTGATAAATGTTTAAATTACTGCATACAAAGTTGGATAAGATCTTACTTTTTAATTTTAGGAACAATTTTGGAATCTGGGTAAATACAAGGGCAACAGGTCTGTGGCCAAATGGTACAATTTCATATTTAAATACAACTTTTTTCTATTCAAATGGAATTTTGCTGGATCCAAGATATGGAAGAATCTGTATAGGGATTTGGTCAGAGCACTAAGAGGTGACCGCTACGAATAATTGAGAGTTCCTAAAACAATTGACACCCTTGCTTAGAATACTGTAAAAGCTGAAATTTTTGCGGTGTTTTATTTTCGCGCAAAACAAATTCTGCGAAAATTATAACACACAAAAACATTGTTTTCAATATTCATGCAGTGCATCCAGAAGGTCGCCCGCGAAAAAAACAATTCGCGAATTGTCTATGATATCAAAATGCGCGAAAATATCTTTACGCGAAAATATTGGCTTTTACAGTACTGCACATACCTTCACTTTGTCTACTGGTTCCGTCTTCACTTTTACATTCCGTCCTGATGGCACCGTTGCCGTCTTTTTAGATGTTGCTGGTGTTGGTGTTGGTGTTTTAGCCTGCGGCTTTGAAGGTCCAGGCTTTGAAGGTCTTCCTCGTTTCTTTGTCTGTCCAGAAGGCCTTACTTCCCCTTCCTCTGCTGATGACTCCTCTTCTGGATCACTCTCCAACAGATCTTTTGGTCTCCACTTAGGCGTGCCACTCTTCCGACGACTACTGCGACGGATACTGGAATCTTCCTGTGGTGGTGTTGTCTGAACAGGTGTGACGGTAGACTTCAGACCTATAGCTTGGGCAAATTCAGCAGATTTTTGGCTTGGTGGTGTAGCCTGTTGTCGTTGTTTCTTTGCAGCTGGGCTGCTCACAGGTGATTCTTTTGTTAAAGTAGCAGCTCGTTTTGTTGATTGTCTTGTCTTATGAGGCACCGCTACATTGATACTAACTGGCATCGCCGTTGTTGATGGTTGACCATCAGATTCCTTGACATCAGTTGCTGCCAACATGTCCTGCATATTGAAAGACAAAACTACCTCTCGTTTTCCGCCCTCTGTGGTGGAATCTCCATCGGATGTCTGTCCTTTGCTTGCAGAAGTGGCGCCACCTGCAGCCAGGGTCAGAACTATCTTGGTGTCTGGTTGACGTTCTACTTTTGATGCAGATTCTTTCTCCTGCAAATAATTATGAATAAAAAGGTTGAACTCATACAGGCCTTGAAATTCGAGGAGACAATAAGAGGCCATTACCTAATGTCCAGAAAGACTAAATATTGTCTTCTTGTCCAAGGATTGTTTGCATTCCTATAGCAAGGCCTTGAAAAAACTTTCAAGTTTGGCTAGTATGAAAAATCTCTTCAAACTTTAATTAAAACATAGAGCTAAAAATTCTACCTTTCAGATCCTTTATTGGTAACCTTTCTATGTACATGTACTAGGTAGCTGAACTTATTGATTAATTTGCACAAAAACTTGACAATAGGCCTTTCAAGTGACCATACAATGTATTATGGTGGCTTTACAGTCCAATATTGCCTCTGGGTTTTCATAGCTAACACTTTCCAAGCGGTTATTCATTTTACCATCAGATTTTTCAGAAACCTTTTGTGATATGATATGATGTGATTTTATTGGCACAAAATTACATTGTACAGGAAAGCAGGAATACATATAAAACAATTCAATACACAAATAGACAACTTACTGGGCAGGAACATGGCAAACAACAAGGGACAAGGCCAAATACAGGATATGCGAGCATGATGAAGAAAGACGGATCACGCAAAGCAAATTATGGGAGATCACTGTTGATCAGCTTCACATAATAAGGAATGGGGCTTTCAGCATATCTGTTTGTGCGAGCACGAGGCTGGGTGAGTTCGGCATTGTTTCTCAATTGTCTACCATGAACCTGACCTCTGCATGCAGGGAGCAACCTTTTAGTCCTACTGCATTCGGCTAGTGACTGAGCAAACTTCAGAGAATGTTGCTCCCTCCGGGCAGACAAATTTCATAGTCTATCTCAAGGATTACTGAACTAATAGGCTACTAGGCATGTTTGTACTTATTTTAATGTATTTCTCATGGTGATTCCAAATCTGGTAATTAAATTCAATAATTATGACATTTTTGAATCACTATTGTGAAGTTTTGGAATGTCGTCTGCAGCTGCCTGCCGCGTGAAAAGTGTGTTAATATCATTGGACCTTAGGCCTACCTCTTTTGATGTTTCCACATTTGAATCAGTTTTCTTCTGAGATGCTTCCCCAGCATCAGCACTGTCATCTTCCATCGCATCAACATCATCAGATGACTCCTTGGATTGTGTTTTGTCTTGAGATGGCAACTGTTCTACAGGTTTCTGATTAGCGATATCCGCTTCTGTAGGTTGATCAGAACTTGAGGCAACTTCACTAACTGGTTTGTGTTGTGTGGCTTCCTGAACCACTTGACTTAGATCCAGAACCTGTGGATTGTCTTCTTGAACCGGTGTACTTTCTTGAACCACCTGAACGAGACGACCATTTTCTTCAACCATTTGGATGATTTGACCTTCCTCTCCTTGCTCTACTTCCATCGCCTCTCCAACATCTTCAGACGTTCCACCTTCCTCCACTACTACTATCTGAACTGGCCCAGCATCTTCCATTTGCTCAAGTTCCGGCATCTGAGATGACGAACGAGACGAACCTTCTTGTAAAGCATCCTGTGAATCATCAGACTGCTGTTGTGGCTGATCACTAGGAGCTAGAGCTGGTGGGTCAGTCGAAGTCACCTGATTTTGGGAATCCATCACGATTCAAATAACCTGCAAGTTCAAATAAACAAAATGTATTCATTTCAAAGTATAGAAGGTTTACTGAAAAGATATGATGAAAATGGGCCACTTAATTTTTTTTGGTAGATTCGCGTAGCATTATGCACTCTACGAAAAGTGAGGAGGGAGGTTGTTTTTTCTGTTAGAAATGAACCATGCTGTTTTCAATGGTAACCAATTAACTGCTTATTATGATATTGAAGGTCCAGTTGCCAACGATATATATAGGCCTACCTTCATGTACACTTGCAATATGTATCCAAATAGCTAGTTTAGTTTAGGCTAACTAGTGCTGGAAGAGAGTCCCGGGAGTCCCGGTAACAAAAACCACCACAAATAAACGGTTTATCTGTTAACAAAATAATAAAAATAAGATTCATTCATTATTTTTGAACTCACTATTCCGTTCGAGCGTAACATCAATTCTGCTCATGATCGCAAACTCGATAAATACGCCGGCCTTGCCAGTGACCTGCGAGAACAGGGTTATGACACCAAGCTCATATGTGTTGAAATTTGTTCCAGAGGCCTTATTTCAAATTCAAATAAGAGTTCCCTACAATCCATTTTCCCCCTTCTTTCCATCAGCAAAAAAATGAGGACACAGGCGTCAAATAAAATGTTAAAATCCTTGAGTCAGCGTGCAATAACATGTTCATATTCTATTTTCTATTCCAAATATGACAAACAATGGTCATCGAGCATCAATTAATTATATCTTGCTTACTCAGTGCAATATCCTCAGCCCTCTCAGTGTTTTTCTGGGCACATTTCATTGCTAAATTTTTATATTTATGTATAGTGCAATACTTTTATTATGGAAAGCAGGCTTTCCTGACCCTTTTGGTCCTTTTATCCCACAGTTTTAAATTGGTATTCATTTCCAGCTTTGTATGTTTTCATTTGTATTTGTGTCTGATTATAATGTATTGTGCGCAATGCCTGCGGATGATGGTGAAAGGCCCATTGCCAAATCCATCCTCTAGTCTGGCTTTATATGTTTACTTTTCAATGTTTTTAAATAAAATTGGAATGATTTAATAAAATAAAATGAATTCATTTAGTCAAATCTGTGTTAACAAATCTATGTTTCATACTATGCTCCCTAAAATGTGATTTTCTACACGTATTCTCAGTTCTCACTTTGTATTGCCGACGTGAAAAGCTATCGGCCGCGCACGCGTAGCCACAACACAAATGTTACAATTCCGACAATAGATGGATGGCGCTATACAAAATCTCAATGTTTAAAGATGGCGGCACGACCGATAAAAATATAATTTATGTTTTGCGATCTTTCCGGGCTCGGAATTGTTGCCAGAATTCATGGAAATATGTACATTTGGCAAAATGGGAATGTAAAATGCTTATTCTCGAAATACATTTCCATATATTTGGACTGTTTTACACTGTTTTTAAATAAAAAAGATAAAAAAAGATGTGGCGGCCAAAAGTGAGGCAGGCGCACTACGAGAATCGAATAACAAATTTTAAGGCGCCTTAGTACAATTTGCTCCAAGGCGACGGGGAAAAAAACCCTGTTTTACGGGCCCGACCGACCCTCTTTTTGCCATATTTTTCTTCTTCTTTTCGATTAATTTTTCTCAAATCAAATCAGCCGGTTTTTGCCGAAAATCTGTAGATTTATTTGTGTGCAGATTTTGGTGACATTTTAGGTTTAAAAAAACCAACACCCGACCAACTTGACAGGTCCATCCGCTTGTAAAACAGGGTGGTTTTTTTTCATCACCTAATAGGCCAAATCAAAAAATTACCAGTTTCTCGTCCCCGCCCGCTTCCTTTTTGCCGACCGCCTCCTTTTTTCAAAACCCTTGTATAGTCTGTATGTCTGAAAGAAGAGACAATGTTAAGTCAAATAAATTTTCAAACATCTGTATTTTGTCTTTCTTTTTGTTTTCAACAAAGTTGTAGCCAATACAAGTCTGAAAACGGTGTTAGAAAAGGTGGCTGTCATTTAAGAAACAACAGCAACTGGAAAAGAGGTCGAAAGCGGAAGTTTTTTTGTGTGGAAAATCAGTCCGCCATTTTGGATCCGCCATTTTAAAGAAAAAAAGAAAACAAAAAAAAGGGGCCTCCTTCCTTTTTTCAAAAAGCCCGGACGAGAAACTGTTTTTTGGGTTTTTTTGGCCTTATAACGATATATTGTTTAAAATGATCTGTAGTGTTACATTGAAATGCATCCATAAAACTGCTATACACTTTATTTAGTTTTTAATTAGATTCAAGATTGTATAAGGAAAATATGGGACCTTTTGGAAAAGGTGAACTGAATAGCAATGGTGAAGCTCTACTAGAGCTCGCCAGCAACCAAGAAATGGTCTTAAGTGATACAATGTTTTACCACAAAATGGCGCACCGAACAACCTGGGAATGCCCACAACGGATAAACGAACATAAAGATAAATATGGACGGATCAGGAGAAACCCATATCGAAATCAAATAGACTATATCTTAATCAGAAATCAACATAGGAAGTTTATTCAAAATGCAAGATCATATAATGGGATCAACACAAATACGGATCATCGATTGGTTATAACAACAGTAAAACCTCAATGGTTCAAAATATATAATAAAACACAACCAGTTTTAAACTACAATACGCAACTGCTAAGGGAGACAATACCTAAAGAAGCATACAGACAAGCTACAGAAGAAAACTATGAAAAAGCCAAAGCAGATATGGTTGATTTAACAGCACAACAACAGTGGGACACCATTGCATCAGCATGCCTTGATGCTGCCAATGCTGAACTAAAAATTGACAAAAAGAAAAGATATGCAGAAAATCCAAGGATAGAAGAACTATCAAATGCACAGAAAAAACTACGAAATGACATAAATGCGTCCACAGACAAGATCAAAAGCAGGGAGATCAAAACAAAAAGGAACAAGATTCTTAAAGAAATTCACAAGCTTATTGAAGAAGAAAAAACAAAGAAAATTATCGAGCAGGTTGAAGAAATAGAGAGAAATAAAAATGACTCCAACAGAATGTACCAAGCGGTGAGACAACTACAACAAAGTAAACCAAAGAAGAAACTTCTAGTTGAAGGAGAGAAAGGACTCACTTCAAACACCAAAGAGCAAATAGAGATTATAACAAAGCATTTTCAAGATGTATTTCATATAGACTCAGAAAAGGAAATACCTGAAATAAAATCAAAAGAGATGGAAATACCTTTTTCTGTGAGTGAAGTACAGAAAGCAGTAAAATCCTTAAAGAACAATAAAAGTGCAGGATGTGACCAACTGAAAGCAGAACTTATAAAACATGGTCCACTGATCATACACCAAAGCATAGCTGATCTACTAAATCATATGGCAAAAACAGGTGACTATCCAAAAGAACTAAAAACTGGTATTCTTGTACCACTACCAAAACCAGGAAAGAAACAAGGACCACCAAAAAACCTTAGACCAGTCATTCTTCTATCGGTCATCAGGAAAATCCTCGCAATAATCATGATAACAAGGACATCGGAAAAACTTAATAGTCAAATACCAATTTCACAAGCTGCATACAGATCAGGAAGAGGGACAACAGAACATGTATTTACCATTAAGACACTTGCGGAAAAAGCAATAACATCTTCAAACTATGAGATCAACATTTTATTACTCGACATGAGTAAAGCGTTTGATACCATCCAGAGAGACATTTTAATTGAAGATCTCAAAGAAGTACTAGCTGAAGATGAACTGCATATGTTCTACCTATTACTCAAAGATGTAAACATACAAGTCCGTGTAAACAAGGAAACAGGACAACAATTCAAGACAAATATAGGTGCTCCACAAGGTGACTGTGCCAGTGCAATTTTATTTACATACTATTTAGCAAAATCACTTCATGCAGCGAGAGAGAAAGATGAGACAGAACATAATTATGCCATTGCAAGGGAAGTATCCAAGGATCTTCTACCAACACATCTGCAAGATCACTCTTACTGCATACAAAACCCAAACCAATCAGTGACAATAGATCAGCAATATGCTGATGATATTAGCTGGATTACAACAAACTCTGGTCTAATCACCAAAATAAAGAAAACAGTACCATCAAAGTTGATGAAAAGAAATCTCACCATAAATGGAGAAAAAACAGAACTCTACAAAGTAACCAGGGAAGGCCCAACAGACTGGAAAAAATGCAAGTATTTAGGATCTCTACTAGACACAGAGGAGGATATAAAAAGAAGAAAAGGGCTAGCCATCGGCACATATAACTCAAACAATTTCTTCAAAGCAGGAGGGCAACAATAACCACCAAAATGAGAATTTTCAACGCATATGTTAGCTCAATTTTTCTATACAACAGTGAACTATGGACAATAACAATGAAACTAGAACACAAAATAGATGTTTTCCAAAGAACTCTATTAAGACGGACTCTCAATATTACGAAACTTGATAAAATGACAAATGTTGACCTCTATACTAAAACAAATACTGAGCCGTGGAGTAAAACGATCAAACGAAGACGTCTAAATTGGCTGGGACATTTATACAGATTACCAGAGGAAACTCCAGCACGTCAGGCTTTAAAAGAATACAACAGACCCACGAAGAGACCAGTCGGACGTCCAAAGCCTACCTGGGTCGCAAATGTAAACAAAGAAATTAAACCGGAACTTTTGACACAGACCAATGATCGCATGACCTGGCGAACAATAGTTGCGCGCGCAATGGCAACATAGCCGGAAAGCGTTGACGATGATGATGATGATAGCAAATCATGTAAAGTGTGGAGCATTTAGCGACCTGGCACTGTGTAAATCGTACACCCGGGGTGCTCAGTGGTCATTACAAGGGGGTATCATGCGCGTCCAAGGACTTTCAAAAAGTACCCTAAGTACGTAATCATGTTAATGTGAAAAAGCACCCCTAAACAAGTATGGCACAGTATTTTAAATACCCTAAGCAAGTTATATTCAGTATTTCCAATACCCTAAACAAGTACTCAAAATATTTTGATACCCTGAACAAGTACTCAAAATATTTTGACACCCTAAACAAGTAATTTGTATAGTTTAAACCTCTTACCGCGTATGACACATTTCTAACCCTTTTTTCCTTCCCTAATAGTAATAATAAAATCTAAAAGTATTATGAAACAAATGCCGAGCTGATTTATCAGATCACTTGCGAAGGATACCATTCCGGGGATACCATTTGAGAAATATATTTCGCCCATGTATCATGGCTATTTATAATCCTCATGGAGCAAATAAGGACCCTAAATATGAAAGCCAATGTAAAAAGTATACCCTTTTTCTTAATTTGGCTTGTTTTGAATCAATACCCTATTCACGTTATATGTACGTAACGTGCCCCAGCTTGAAAAACTACCCTAATTACGTGATTTCTTGGACACGCCTGATACCCCTCTTGTTATGACCACTGAGCACCCCGGGATCGTACACTGATTCAAACATTCCTGAAGTCGAGATAGAGATCAATCAAATTGAATTGCTAAGCCTGCCCTAGTTCATCTTCATGTCCACCACCCCTCACCTATCACACAGAGCTTTTGCTGAGACATGAGCAAGACACCGTTTTCTAAAATAAAGCTCAAATACTGCTTGGATTTTAACTTGGATCTATATATCATTTGTAGCAGATGTGATCCTTTATTTCAATCATTTTGCATTCATTTTTACCATTTCTATGTCAAACAGATGTGCGCATGCGCGCTACAGTATTGTGTACCACCGCCTGGCACTTGAGTTTGCATCAAGGATATGCGGACACGAATGACACCATAGAATAGAATATTGAACTCATCAAATTACCTTTATTTCATGAAATTTGTACTCCTTGTTATCAGTGGCAAATTTTAGACATCAAGCTACATCTGCAAATGCCAAATAATGGCGTATTTTTGAAAGATTTAGTACAGCTTTTCGTCCCGCACCCCCTGCTCGAAGCGCCAGCGAAAACGGTAAAGAAAGTGATTCTACTTGTAAACGGAACATTTAAATAGTTCAAAAAAAGTGTGTTGAAAGTTGCGTGAGTATTTGTCATCAATAAACAAGTGTAATCATACATACTAACTAATTCTAAAGTTATTGTTTTAAAATGTTCTCAATGTTGTCAAATTATTTACTTTTGACCAAAGACACAATTATCAATTTATATTTCAGCAACGCTGTCTGACCCGATCTGCCGCGTCACGTGTGAAATGTTCGCGGCACTGGCCTTTTACAAATCGGTACCATTCAACTCGACCGAAGTGATTATTTAGACTGCATGCAGCAACAACAGTCATAAAAGAGGTTTTGTTTGCCCAAACACGACCGACTCACAAAATCGAAGAAAAAAACCCTTTTTTTGTGTGTGTTTTTTAGGATATAGTTTATGGTGAAAAATATATGGGTTATAGGTCAAATATTATGTGTATGTGTTGTTTCGAGAGAAATCAATGCACGCGCGCTGATGTTGATGTGTGAATAATGGCACAACCCGAATGGAGAATGCACTCTGCATATTTTAGTTTCTTGTTTTCTGATTGGTTCGATACTACTAAGAGTGTATACTTTTTTAATGAGTTTATCTGAAGTTTTCAAATATATCCTAGACTTATACCTAATGTTGTAAACACCAAGGAGGTGCAAATTCAAGATTCTAGCAAAAACAGGATAACAAATATGGACCATGGTCTGAGGGTTTGTACAATGGGCTGCAAGCCCGTCACCCTTGCATTCAACGCACATGGCTTTCACTGAGATTTTAGACTGTTCACATTTTTGTTTTGTTATGGCGCTATTAATGTATAAGAACACTAAAGTAATTGAAAACAAAATTGTATATAAATTAGTTTCTTTCTTCTCCAAGTGTCAGGTCAGCGCCTAGAAGTAGAACTCCAAAGCGTCTATACGGCAAAAAAAGACCCCAAAAAAGAAAGAAGAAGCTTGTAATCCACCAACTGACTGACTTTTTTTCTTGTTTGGGGCAAACACTAATCTTTTTGTTTGCCTAAGGGCAGGGTAGTCCCTCTGCCAGAAGGCTAATGCCCACCCCCCCCCCCCCCCCCCCCCCCCCCGATGCTCCCTTTTATAAAATGACAGACCAAATCAATGCAAAAATAGTTGTTGGCCGTCGATGCCCCCAACCTAGCCGAACTTGGCAACTTGGGGCGTCATTGGGTTCTCTTAGCTGTGCCGGGCTGCGTCATTGGAACCTACGCAGTGGCGTAGCTAGGATTTTTTTCAAGGGGCAAAATTACGAAAATTTCGTTAAAGGGTGCCGCAATTTTTGTTGCAGTCACTGATTCAGGAAACTTGAGAGCTGGGGGTGGGAGGGGGAGGGTGTGTAAGGGCATGTTTTCTCCAAAACCCGGGCAAAAAATGGTCCTTTGTAAATCATGGATCCGCATACCGTATTATAGGCAGTTGGCCTATGCTGATAATTTACAAGCGGGATATATGCACTACATCCGGAGAGTGGGGTGGGGCACAGGCTTCCGGATGTTTTGACTCCGATCGCAATTTAGACCCATGTTTAGGGATTTTTTGCGATTTGGGATCCATGTTTAGGGGGCGATGGTAATTTTCTTTGCTGGGGAGTGGGTCCAAAAATGTCCGATTTATACTCTCATTGTTATGACCCCCTAAATCCAAAAACGAAGTCATTTTTATGACCCCTGTTTAATTTTTTTACGATCGGGGGGCCCCCCCTCCCCCAACAACAACATACACACTAATAAATCTCTGTACTATTGGTTATTTGGGAAAGTTGATGCGGAAGTAAATCATAAAAAAATCTGTATGTGTCCAATTTTTCAAATTTTATGTTGAAACTGCAAAATGTTTTGACACCCTATTACAATTGTGTTAATTTCATGACACCCCTATTTTTAGTAAAACAAAATACCCCCCCCCCCCCTCGATTAGGGACCCTTACCAAAGAAAATGACAGCCCCCTTGTAGTCCAGCACAAATCATACCCCATGTTCACAGAATTGTTGCCAACAAACTCTGGATGTCACAAACCTGAATACCTATACGAACTTGATCCGTCTTTGATGTGACGAACTTGTAACACACCAGTCAATCTAATAACTTTGTTTACATTTTCATTTACGCGCAGGTCTCCTCCGCTGTCGAGAGTTTATCGAGGGACTTGTTTTCTGGTAAGCATAATTTTAGACTTATTTTATCGTTCGTAAATATCTTCCAAATGAATGAAAACAAACAAAAAAATAGCTCCCATTGTCAAGACATATATGTAGTTTATTAATATAGATGTGTCAATTCTGTCATCGTTCGCGTTGTTTATTTAAAAAGAATTAAAGAAACCAAACCACAAAATGAATGATGAGACAGTGACAGATGTGCAAAATTTGGCTACCACCTCCTCCCCTAAGGGCGTACATCACTAATTCGGCTCCCATAGACTTTACATGCTTTGGAGGCTGTGTTCAAATCGCTCTAACCTGAGTTAGCTTGCGAATTTTTCTCTGAAATTTTGATATTTTTTAACACAAACGGTAATTTATAACATATCTGAAACTCAACCCCGGGTCATCAGGTGGATTTTTAGCTAGAAGCCGGCACGTCAGAGTGTACTGATTTTGTTACTTATAAGTCGGCTTTTACCTGTGCATGCAACGTGTATGTAAATCGGTCCGTAAAATTATGCTTCAGTTAAAATCACGTATTTTCTTTTTGAAACATTAAATATACATTCTTAGGAATACGCAGAACACAAATTTGACACAAAAACAATAATGATTAGTTTCATTTGCTACCATTCTTTCCGTCAAATAGGAACTATTATCGTACTCAACTTTGCCGGAAGTGCCGCGTATTATCGAATTAGTGGTGTACGCCCTTGAAGAGCACTTTTTTTTCAAACGTCATATCAATCATATACCATTGTTTTCAGTGTTAAATTTTGAGTTTAAATGCCAAATCTGATAGAATTCTGAAATATAGTTTTAGAGATGTAGTCATTTGAAGAGGCGTATCGCCATGCGTAAATTTGTATTTTGCGCGTGTTTTTTAAAAACTATCTCCGTGCCGCGTGGAATGCACACGAAGTAGGCCTACTGTCTTCAGTAGATAGCATCCCGTGCATCGGCAAGTTTTGTGATTTTATACTGTATGAAGTCATTGAAACTTTTCAAAAAATGAACAATATAAGAATATAAACACATTTTGCCCGAAAGGATAAGCATTTTAAGTGATAAATTACTCTCGACACATAATGCAATTCGCCCAAAACTAGTAAATTTCGATATCCGCGATCGTCCGTCACCCTTTGATCGAGTTGTCAAACGGTGTTGGGCGGACATCATCTGACAGAAATTTACTACATTTGTTGCAGCACTGATGATATGTCAGGTTGAAAATTGAAAAGTTAAAGAAACTTTTAATCTTATACCTCTACACTATTTTCTGAGTCGGAAGCTCCCCCCCCCCCCCCCCCCCCCCCCCCCACCGTATTTCAAATAATGTCGCATTTTCCTATTAATAAAAGGCGGGTTTACGTTTTTATACTGCAAAAATATGAAGTTTTGTGAAACCAAAACATTGTTTTAATCAAGAAGAAGTCGAATATATTCAATTTCCCTACATCCAACTTCTTTTTATAATGGTCCGTTGTCTATCTCATGGGCAAAATGGGGAAAAAATCGTAAAAAAAGTAAAGAAATCATTGGCTCACATGGGTTCTTTGAAGTAGGCCTACGGTCATTATTTGCGAGTTTGTGATTAAAAAACCCGCCCAAGACTGCATGTATTTTGTTGGTACTCGTTACCATGCACATGCCCTTGGCGAGTGAAACCACCGGGAACTAGTGATGTGTACCTTTAAGGGCGTACATCACTAATTCGGCTCCCATAGACTTTACATGCTTTGGAGGCTGTGTTCAAATCGCTCTAACCTGAGTTAGCTCGCGAATTTTTCTCTGAAATTTTGATATGTTTTAAAGGTAGATGACCCGATCACATTCCGATTTTCAACTTGAAGTTTTCTATTCTACATGAAAGGTCATCCTTAAAAAAGTCGTGTTCCAAAGTTTGAGTTGCATAGCTCTAATGTTTCTTATTTTAGACGCACAAGATGCTGTGAACTGTACCCATTGAGTTGTACACAAACTATATCGGTGGTATACCACCATTCGCGGTAATTCGACGTTATTTCATCGATTTCTCCGTAATTATACCGATCTAGGCCGTCAAATTTCAGTATGATGATGAGAAAAATACGAGCTTTCATATGATATGAAAATCTCCGTATGTTTGAAATAATTCTGTGTTACGAAAATGTGATCGGGTCATCTACCTTTAACACAAACGGTATTTTATAACATATCTGAAACTCAACCCCGGGTCATCAGGTGGATTTTTAGCTAGAAGCCGGCACGTCAGAGTGTACTGATTTTGTTACTTATAAGTCGGCTTTTACCCGTGCATGCAACGTGTATGTAAATCGGTCCGTAAAATTATGCTTCAGTTAAAATCATGTATTTTCTTTTTGAAACATTAAATATACATTCTTAGGAATACGCAGAACACAAATTTGACACAAAAACAATAATGATTAGTTTCATTTGCTACCATTCTTTCCGTCAAATAGGAACTATTATCGTACTCAACTTTGCCGGAAGTGCCGCGTATTATCGAATTAGTGGTGTACGCCCCTAAACACTCAGACGGTCGCAGTCACAGCTCATTATCTCTGGCTGGCAAAGGCGTGTCAACCGAGTCACCAGTTTCGTAAAAATATTTCTTGAACACCGCAAAGATTAGAATTAGATGTTTGCAAATAAGATTATCAGTAATACGTTTTCATGGTTTTCCAACAGTGCATTCCTTCCTAAATGTCCTCCTACCTTATTTTTAAAACCGAACAACGGAAGCAGAAAAATCTGAGGTGTGAAAATGAAAATTCGTGAATACATGTCGTCTAAACGGATTAACATGATTAAGATAGCGGCTTCCTTTGTTTCTTTACGTTACCACCTGTGTCTCTTTATTTAACAACTGTCAAAGTTCTCAAATTCTACGACGCGTGCTTAACATAGAGTACGTCCTCGGAATCCTAAAATAACCGCTATCGTGTATAGTAATAATACTGACGACGCGACGTAGCGATGCATGTTTGAGGGCAGCGTAAAAGTCAAGTCTCTTTTTTTTCCACATGGCAATGGCCGATTCATTGCATCATTTTAGTCTCTTTGACTGTGGTTTCAGACGGCCGCTGCACATGTGCAAAGTGAATTGGAAACAGCAGCGTCTTAGCGTTTTACGTAACAAATCAATAGATGTGTGTAACACGTGCACCACCACCTCTTATTTAACATCCGGAACTTAACTCCAGGGGCAGGCGGTCAAGTTAAATTCGACGGGTTAATTTGGTCGTGATAACGACGTGTTGCCAGTGTGTAGACAATCGGCCGAGTTAGCGAAAATATTTCAGGTATTTTATCACGGGTCATGAAATATTTAACTCAAGTTAAATGTCAGGTCTGAACGCAGCTATTGAGTACAATGGTATAATGGATGCATAGGCTTAGAATGGGCATCACATGCAAGTAGATTTTTAAAGACACCATCATATTAATGCATTGCGTTTTTGCAAAATGCTTTAATTCTGGTCTCCAATTTGTCTCGGTTCCCACATGCACACAATCATGGCTTAGCGTGTTCATCATTGGAGCTCTTAGGTTTTAGTTGGTATCAATAAATACATTAGTTATCAGTGTTCCTTTTTCTTATTTCTGAAACTTTCTGAAAATGCATCATGTGAAAAAAGTTTAGTTGGTGGGTGTGCGCAATGCATTGTGGGAAGACCTTAAAATCTTCTTTGGTTCACTTATAAGTAAAATAGGCCCTATGCAAAAAATGTCCGAGGAATTATAATTGTGTGATTATGATATGATATGATTTTATTGGCACAAAATCGCGACCCGAAGGCCGAATTACATTGTACAAGAAAGCAAGTGTAAGGTAAGCCAGATGAGTAGTCTGGATGAGGGCAGTGTTTGGTCATTGGTATTAGTACACCAAGTGATGTCACATACAAAGGACCAATCACATCCCTCATCCACACTGCCTACGTGGCTGAAGTTAGCCTAGCTCCCAGCTAGCTAGTCGGCAGAGGTACTCAGGGTAGAGAAGAGAGGAGTTGTATCTTGGCTGTTAGTCTCCATCTATGGACAACTCCGGCTAACGAATAGGGAATTGATGTGGTGTCGAGATAGTTAATAAAGATGACAGAATCTATATTGTCTATGTATGCTGCTTAATATTGTAGTTGAATCCCTTTGTGACGGCGTGGAGTTTATCATCAAGTGCTCAATCATGAGTGCTTGTATATAAAAACATGTATCGTTACACAAGGAATACATATAAAACAATTCAATACACAAATAACAAATAGCCAACTAACTGGGCAGGTAAATAGATTCTTGAGTCAAGTCTAATCTGTAAGGTGGAAGTCAGCAGACCTTGAGCTGTTAATTACTTCAACACATGTTTGGCATTGTTTGTTGGGGTAAAACCCTGTTGACACTGTAGTAGTGCTAAGCATACTGGACTGCACAGGAAATCTGCTTTGCTTCACAATATAAACAGTGCCAAACATGTGTTAAACTAATCAGGACATTCAGTCTTCTCTAAATGTAGAATGTAGTGGGTTTTTGTTCTCTCTGGAAATACGAGGTATCAAAAAGTTCTTGACATCAAGAACCAAGAAGTGATTGAGCCAGAATTTTTTTTTTTTTTGATACCCCCTTGTATAAATTGTTTTGTTGGAAAACAGCAGTAAATTGGATTGAAACCGCACAGACGCAACATTTACACACTTACACTTACTTACACTTACAATTTAATGGGAAATGGTAGGCTATGCCTTTAAATACCCCATATCTTTCCAATGTCTATCGAGCTCATTTTTGAAGGCATTTGTAGATTTCGCTCCTATCACATACTTTGGGAGTTTGTTCCACTGGTTTATGACTCTCTGCGAAAAGAAGTCAGCTCTGCACTTCAGTGACTTGTCTAGTCTTGGTTTGAACAGCTTTAAGTTGTGTCCTCTTGTGTCTGTATCAGCTAGTTGGAAGAAGCGGCTTGCTTGCGTCCTTTCAAAACCTTTTAGAATTGTGAATGTCTCGATTAGGTCTCCTCGTTCTCTTCTCTGCTCTAGGCTGTATAAGTTGAGCGCATACAGTCGGTCTTGGTACGACAGATGTTTAGTTGCAGGCACAAGTTTGGTGGCCCTTCTTTGAATTTTTTCCAACAAGCGGATGTCCTTTTTCAGACCCGGGTTCCATGCCTGGACGCAGTACTCAAGATGAGGTCTGATGTATGTCTTGTAGAGAATAGTAAAGCTGTCTATGGTGATGTATTTGAATGTTCGTTTTATAACTCGCAGGCTGTTCATGGCTTTCTGTGAAGCTTTGGTGCACTGGGTGCTTGACTTGCAGTCGTTAGTTATAAAGACGCCCAAGTCCTTTTCCTGGTCAATCTTCTGCAGATTTTTGTCACTCATGTTGTACACTCCATTCAAATTGCTGGTACCGAAATGCATAGTTTTGCATTTATCTGCATTGAAGCGTAACAGCCATTTCTCAGACCAGTTTTGAAGTGCTGATAAATCCTCTTGGAGTTTGGACAAATCTTGTGGGGTGTTGACAGTAGTGAAGATCTTAGTGTCATCAGCAAACATCTTTATACTAGATTTGACATGGTTGGGTAGGTCGTTGATGTACAGGATGAAAAGCAGAGGCCCCAAAACTGATCCCTGCGGGACACCGCTCACAACATCTGCCTTGGCGGAGGATGAATTTCTGACCGAAACTGTCTGTGTTCTTCCTATTAAGAACCCCTTTATCCAGTTTAAAACTTTCTCTTCACATCCGTAAGCTTTTAACTTATTTAGGAGTCTCAGGTGTGGGACGGAGTCGAAAGCTTTGGCGTAGTCTAGAAAGATTACATCTACAGCATTCCCATGATCCAAGTCGCATGTGATTTCTTCAAGTGTCTCCAGAAGGTTAGTCAAGCATGATTTTCCTTTCATAAAGCCATGTTGTTTCTCTGACAGAGCGCTGTTGTCTTCGATGTGCTTTAGTAGTCTGTTCTTTATGATTGTTTCCATTATTTTGCATGGGATGCTAGTTAAACTGACTGGGCGGTAGTTTCCTGGTTTAGACTTTGAGCCCTTTTTGAAGATGGGGATGACTCTTGCTGTTTTCCAGTCTTCGGGTAGGATGCCAGAGTCCAGTGACTTCCTGAAAATGATGAACAGGGGTAGTGATAACTCCTGGCTGCATTCCTTGAGGACCCTGGGATGGAATTTGTCAGGTCCTGGGCTTTTGTCGTGGCTTAATTTGTTTAGTTAACAAAAGCTAACAAAAGCTTTGAATCATGCTTCATTGAAATTGAATGTATAAACAAGAATGTTGTTGTTGGTGTTATATACAGATCTCACACTCCCATTGATTATTTTATCAAAGAAGTTGAATTCATTTACAGAAATCTTAGCTCAGGAAACAATGTGTTCTATGTTATGGGTGATTTTAATATTGATTTGTTGAAAGTCGATACAGATAGGCCCACTCATGATTATCTCGAGTTCATTTATTCTCATTCAATGTTGCCAACCATTTACAAACCAACACGGATTACTGCTACCTCAGCTACGTGTATTGATAACATACTTACAAATAATCAAGATGTTATTCAAACATCTATATTAGTTACTGACATCAGTGATCATTTCCCAACCATTTTATCAACCAATCTAGATATTGTAAATCCGAAAAAGTGTAACAAAAAGTTTGTTTATAAAAGGAATCATAGTGATGGCAATGTAAGTTATCTAAAACAAAGGTTATCAAACGTTAAATGGAATGAAATTCTTGACAATAATGATGTTAATGATGATTATGATAAACTTGTTGATACTTTTAGTACAATATATGATGAATGTGTACCGCTCAAAAAATGTACTTTCACGAGAAAAAAAGATCCTATATCACCATGGATTACCAAAGGTCTGCTTAAAAGCATCAATAAGAAAAATAAGTTGTATAGACAATACCTCAAGGTTTCATCTGATGGTAATTTACAAAAGTTCAAAACCTATAAAAACAAGTTGAATATGCTTTTACGAAAATCTAAACGGATGCATTTCTTTACGAAATTTGACAAATCTAAAAATGACATGAAACAAACGTGGAAAGACATAAATGGTATTATTGGTAAAGGTCGAAAACAGAAATCACAGTGTAAATTTAAAGACGTTAGTGGTAACATCGTTACTAATTCTCAGGATATCTCTAACCATTTTAATGACTTCTTTGTCAACGTAGGCCCTAAATTAGCATCAGATATTCAAAACACAGGCAAAAACTATCACGAATATCTTCATGACATGAATTCTAGTTGTATGTATATGAAACCAATTGTTGATATAGATATTATAAAGATAATTGACAAATTTAACCCAAATAAAAGTGCTGGTAACGACAATATTGGAAATTTCATTATCAAAAAAGTGAGCAATGAAATTGCTCGGCCACTTACAAGTATTTTTAATTTATCATTGTTAACAGGTATAGTTCCAGATAAATTTAAAACAGCAAAAGTAATTCCAATTTACAAAAAGGCTGATCATGAAATGTTCTCAAACTATCGTCCAGTTTCGCTTTTACCATGTTTCTCCAAAATTCTCGAGAGACTTGTATTTAACAGATGCATTGACTTCATAAATACTCACGAAATCCTTAATGAAAAACAATTTGGTTTTCGCTCCAAACATTCAACCTACATGGCTATTGCTCAACTGGTAGATAAAATCAACACTGCCGTCGAAAATAATGAAACTACAATAGGAATATTCTTAGATTTATCAAAAGCATTTGATACTATTGATCATAAAATACTTCTTCATAAATTGGAACATTATGGATTTCGTGGTGTAGTACTTGAATGGTTTGAGAGCTACTTAAGCAATAGAACTCAAAGTGTTTCTTATGATAACTGTAATTCTGACTATAAAACTATTGTATGTGGTGTTCCACAGGGATCCATATTGGGCCCTTTGCTTTTCATATTGTATGTTAATGATATAACATATACTTCAAATGTACTTGATTTCATATTGTTTGCTGATGACACTACTATTCTTTACTCACACAAGGACATCAATAGCAAAATAAATGTAATAAATGAAGATTTGAATGAAGTAAGCAATTGGTTTAAAGCCAACAAATTATCAGTTAATGCTAGCAAAACGAATTATATGATTTTAGGTACACCTCATATGACATCAACAAAAATGCGAGAAGATTTTAATGTTACTTTAAATAATATTACACTAGAAAGAGTAAAATGTACTAAGTTTTTAGGCGTATTAATTGACGAATGTCTTACATGGAAAAACCACATTGATTGCATATATCGAAAACAGTTTCAAGAAATATTGGTGTCATGAACAAACTTAAGCATTCTATTCCAGCACGTATATTACACTCGTTATATTGTACTTTAATTTTACCTTATCTCAGCTATGGAATACTTATATGGGGCAAAACTTGTAAATCATATCTAGACAAACTTGTTAAACTGCAAAAATGGGCAATTAGAACCATCTCTAATAGTCACTATAGGAGTCACACAGCACCTTTATTTGCTAAGTATAATTTTCTTACAATAACCGATATGTACACAATGGAACTTGGGGTATTCATGTTTAAATATTCCATAAATGATCTACCGAGAGCTTTTAAAACCTTCTTTTCAAAGCGTTCAGATGTTCACAACTACCCAACAAGACATGGCAATGATTTTAACATGACAAATAACAAAAAGACTTTCCCCGACCGTGCTATTCGAACCAATGGTCCAATTCTCTGGAATTCACTTCCCGAAAACATGAAACAATCCAAATCGTTAAAGCATTTCCGAACCCAGTTAAAGCAAAACCTTATATCCAAAATTACGAGTAATCTCTTGCATTTGAGCCCGTCCTTGTTCTGTCTTGTATAATGGTGTTGTGGGTTTCTTATTGTTTATTGTAGTATAAAATGTTTGTTTATGTACTGCTTGTTTTAAGGGGTAGACCATAAACGGGCCTCATTGGCTTTCCAGTCTACTCCTCCATATTGTGTTTTTTATATATGTGATTGTGATTTGATGTATTATTTTTTTATATGGAAATAAAGATTGATTGATTGATTGATTGATTGATTGATTGATTGATTAGTTCTTTGGCAACATCTTCTCTCGTAAACTCAACATCTTTCAACTCGTTCGGTATTTGATTGTCTAATTCAGGCGTGTCTCCTTGTGGCTCCTTCGTAAAAACTGATTGGAAAAATTGACTTAGCTCCTCTGCTGCTTCTTGGTCTGTTTCGGTTAACCTCCCGTCTTCTTTTCTGAGCTGTGATATTCCAACTTTTACTTTCTGTTTCCGTCTAACATAACTGTAGAAAGCCTTTGGTTTGGTTTTGAATTCCTTCATTAACCGTTCTTCATGCTTGGCCTGGGCTTCGCGTACAGTTTTTCTAGTCATGTTACTCTGTTTCTTGTACTCTTCATAGTCTTTGTATTGCTCTGATTTCCTATATCTTCTGTACAGGTTGTATTTGGTCTTTATCGACTTCTTGACTTTAGAACACATCCATGGTGGTTTCATTTTCTTGTTGTTTTTCTTCCTTGGAATGTAGTCATCAATAGCTTTGTCATAAACGTCCCTGAGGACTTGCCATGCGTCTTCACAGTTGAGATCACTCATTTTGTCTTCCCACTTTGTGTCTTTAAAAGTTTGTCTCATTTGGTCATATTCTCCCTTGCTGTAGTTAAGGCTACTTCCATGCTCGTCCTCCCTGGTAGAAATGCAAGAGTTGCAGATATAGGTCCAGTAGAGTCCAACGTGGTCACTCTTTCCCAGTGGAGCCGTATCAATCAGGTTCTCGACCATAAATTCTTCATTTGTAAAGATCAGATCTAGTTTTGAAGGCTCTTGTCCCTCCCTATATCTGGTGGGTTTGTCTACATGTTGAATAAGGTACAGATCTTGTATAATATCATAAAACATGCTGGCAGGGTGATTGACACTTGCATGAACTTTTCCGTCGTCCCAATTTATTTCTGGGAAGTTGTAGTCTCCAATAAGTAATACGTGGCTGTACTTAACTGTCTCAAGTTGTTTCAACTGATCATAGAATTTCTCGTTGTTCTCGTCAGAACTGTTGGGGCTGCGATAACAAACCCCTACTAGTAGATTGTCTTTGTCATTTAGTTTGATGTCGCACCATGTTGAACTTTCAAATTCAGAATTGTTTAAGTCTTGTTGGGCTGTGGCTTGTAGAGATTGATGCACATACAGCAAAACTCCGCCCCATGCTCCATTTGAAGACTGCTTGTCCTTCCTAAATAGAGTGTAACCATCAATAGCGATCTCACTGTCAAGGACGGATTGGTCGCATGATGATTCTGTGATGCCAATTATTTTCGGGTGCCACATGCTGATAACATTGTCTAATTCAGCTCTCTTATTCATAAAACTATTGGCATTGGTATAATAACAGTTGATCATGAATTCAGGCTTTTTGTGTTGGTTATTCGTGGTTGGTGCTGGTGTAGAGTGCCATTTTGTGGTCTTATTTGTAGTGCTGTGATTTGAAGATGGCACATTTGGCATCTGTTTTCCTTCCCTTGCAGAAGGCTCTCTTGGCGTCTGTCCTTGGGAAGATGCAGTTTTATGTGCGTTTGCAGAAGGCTTACTTGGCGTCTGCGTATCACTCTTTGCAGAAGGCTCGTTTGGCGTCTGGCGTTTGAATGATTTGGTGCTGTGTGTGCTTATGGAGGGCTCACCACTCTTTACAGAAGGCTCACTTGGCGTCTGACTTTGGAGTTGTGATGTGCTATGATTATTTGCAGAAGGCTCACTTGGCGTCTGCTTGTAACTGTCTACAGAAGGCTCACTTGGCGTCTGTCTTTGTAGTGGTGCAGTGCTTGGTGTGTGCTGTGTTGAAGTATGTTTGGCCTCCAAGAATGCTTTACTTTTGTTCATCGGCACCTCTTGATGAATCAGATCTTGGTTTACGAAAAGAGTTTTTGTCGACTATCTTCCCGTTTCGGATCACTAGAGATTCTTCACCATCATTTCTCCTCGCTCTTAATTCTTCTCGTAATTTCCTGTTCTCGTCTCTTTCCTTAGGCGTCATATCAGGTGAAATGTAGATATTTGAAAGCTTCTCGTCATCACTATTTCGTAGACTTCTGGCCTTATGTAGGATATACTTCTTAGTTTCGACATTATTCATTGTTACTTTCAGAAGTCTAGGGCGATCTGTTTTCTTGCCAAGTCTGATTGGTTTCAATACTTCCTGATTGTCTCCAAGCTCTAGGTAGTCGAGGATCTCAGTAACCTCAGAGGTGTCATACACTTTCCTGTCTTCTGTACCATCACTTTCTGATTCAGGAATATTGTGGAAAATAAGGTTGCATTCTCTTTTTTCCCTCTCTTTCTGTTCACCTAGGTAAAGGCCCACTTTGGATTCCACTACATTCTCAAAGTTTTCTTCCCTCTTAGTCATCATGTCTGCCATTTTTTGCATTGTGTCGGCTACTTGGTCCAATCGTTTGGCTACTTCTGCAAGATCAGTATTGTTAGCTCGTGGCAGTTGTTGCGATGTTGGATTAATGCCCTTAAGTAATTTTGAAACATCAGCTGTGCACCCATTACAGAACCACATAATGTTGTGTCGTCCTTTGTCGAGTGCTTTCATTTCCTGGTTGTTAAGTTGGGCACAAGATTGATGCATCCATTGGCAACATTTCTGGCACATAACTGACTTATGATTGTCTTCATTTATTGTTTCAGCGCATAAGCTGCAGTCAACAGGCGTAGCTGCATTTTTTCAATCCAGTTCCATCCTCACTAACGGATTTACCTCTAGTTTTTTGAGACATTGTAATGAAAGATAGGGATATAAAGGACTTATATAGCTTAACAATTTACCACCAAACCGTAAAAGATCCTCTTCTTTCTTGACAAATTTCTTCAAAACATCAGAGCTCAGATAAACACGTCCACCATCTTGAAAGGTCAAAGTTCATACACACACGTATGTGTCTTCCACCTTTCTATGCGTGAATGTATATGCCAGCGCTTCCAGTAGGCACACATGCAATTTTCAAACCTCTCTAGGGTAGGTCATTTTTTCCCCCAACATTTTGATAAATTTGCAATATTTTCTTGAATTTCCAAAAAAAAATCCAAGATTTTACAAAAACATCCCAAAAAAATTTCAAAATAATTTGATAAAAAAATTCTCAAATTTGAAATGTAAACAAATGGGTCAGTTGGGCCCATAGAACAGGTTTCATTTGGTTGCCTTTATAATTAATTTTTTTTTCTTTCTACAGTAACTGTAGCCAATATGGATAATCCTATTCAACCTTCAAGGGCATTGAACCAGAGTCCTGCACATGTCATCCCCTCAAATTTGTTGATCAAGCCACCTATTATAATTGTTATGGACCAACAGCTGGACAACTCATCAGAGATGGGTGGTATTGCTAAACAAGGTAAGTTGCAAAATACCATCATCATCATCATCATCATCATCATCTACCTATACTGTGCATAAACCTCTTATTGAGTATACTCGCACAATGTATCCCTGGAACCTAGGAATACAAACATTAGCATACAGACACAGACCGGGATGATCCCCTACTCTTTACGAAGAGTCTGTGAACTTTTAACATGCTCAGGGATAGCTCTTCCGATACACGGGACCAACATTTCTACATGACTTCCGAACCATGTTGCGCCTATGAACATGCCTTCTTCAGTCTGCACGGTCTGAAGGAGGCATGGGGATGAGTCTGTGTTGGTGTATCGTATTGAACTCACGCTCAAACGATCAAATGATCAAACGCTCAAATACGTTAGTTATTTTGGCCAAACAAAAACATATACCAGTTTCTGGTACCGTTAACCAGGCCTGGAAAGAATGTGGAATTCAGGAAGCTTCTTCCCGGGAAATGTTGGTATTTGGAGGGAAATGTTGCTTAACTTTAAAGAAATACATACGAAATGGAGAGAAATCTTGCTTTTTTTCTGGGAAATTTTGTTTGCTTCCCCGGAAATAAACATTTTTCCAATCCTGCCGTTAACCCATTTGAATAAAATTGTAAAGGTCAGAGGAATTTTATTATGGGATTTTTATTAACCTGAATTCATTTTTCAAGCAGTGTTTATACATGTTATTCTTGTATCATATTAATGGGTATTCGGAGGGGGGGGGGGGGGGGGGGGCATTCACATCACTTCATTAGCATCGCAACACATACAATATCAATACACAAGGACAATTATGTAAATCCCAGTTCAGGTGGACGTACAGAGGGATAATGGGAAACATATACTGAACACAACAGACAAAAACAAAACAGACATGTTAACATTCAAATAGATAACTGTCCCTGCAGTAAAATAAACTGCTCACAAAAAGTACCGAAACACTTAGAAATGATCCAATATATAACGGCTCGAAAGAGTTATGCATTAATTGAAGCAAATTATTAGGTGCATAATTTTGTTCTGCGTATTTTGACACCTCGATCGATGAGATACGATGTTGCTGAGCAGAGTTATTGTCATTTCGATGGTCATGGGTCCAGTTTCAAAAGTGACAATCATCCTATAGAAAGAGGTTTGCATTACTGTTTAGAATGATTAAATTCGTGATTTTCAATAGGGATGAGTGTCACTTTGGAAAGTGGACCCACGATCATTGAAATGACAATAACTCCGCCCCGCAACATCGTATCTCAACGATCGAGGTGTCAAAATACGCAGAACGAAATTATGCACATGATTATTTGCTTCGATTAATGCATACCCTTTCGAGCCGTTATGTATTGGATCATTTCTAAGTGTTTCGATACTTTTTGTGAGCAGTTTAGTATAATTGCACATTGTGAGTTGGATAATTGTCCCATGTGGGTTCCTTGTGAGCATGTAAAATTGAGAAAGATGATAAAATATTCAATTTGGGAATGTTGTCCCTGAATTTTTAAAAGGTTGTATGGTTATTGCACAGTTTGAGTATATATTTAAGTCTACTAAGATGGGGGGGGGGGGGGGGGGGGGGCATATTTAACCATGGCTACCTATTTCACACTTGAAATCATTGCTTTGAATATCAGCAATTATAAAAGCAGAGTATTTGTCTGATTTTTTTCTGTGGGCTTGGTCAAGATTTAGTTCAAAATGGCCTGTAAGTTCGATGACGACCAGTTTCCGTGAATTCTCCCAGAACACGCAAAGGTGGGGATTAGTGACAATGCAATTAACAAATGCATTCAAATTTTCAGCAAACACTTGTAGTTAACATTGGGTTTCAACTGCACCAACTGCACCGTGGAAACTTTCACGTTGTAGAGGTATTCAAGGTCATGCAGTGAGGTCAAATGTCGCTGTGGTGTAATTGAAAAATAGGTAGAGAATAAGATAATGTCTTCAAGTAACTACACAGTTTGTATCGGGGGGGGGGGGGCACTGACATTGGAAAAGGGTATAAACTGCTCACAAAAAGTATCGAAACACTTAGAAATGATCCAATATATAACGGCTCGAAAGGGTATGCATTAATCGACGCAAATAACCAAGTGCATAATTTTGTTCTGCGTATTTTGACACCTCGATCGATGAGATACGATGTTGCGGAGCGGAGTTATTGTCATTTCAATGGTCGTGGGTCCAGTTTCAAAAGTGACAATCATCCTATAGAAAGAGGTTTGCATTACTGTTTAGAATGATCAGATTCGTGCTTTTGAATAGGGATGAGTGTCACTTTTGAAACTGGACCCACGATCATTGAAATGACAATAACTCCGCTCCGCAACATCGTATCTCAACGATCGAGGTGTCAAAATACGCAGAACAAAATTATGCACTTGGTTTTTTGCTTCGAATAATGCATACCTTTTCGACCCGTTATATATTGGATCATTTCTAAGTGTTTCGATACTTTTTGTGAGCAGTATAGGTACGTGCCACGCTGAAGATCCCCTTGTTCACCCTCTGCTGCTAACTCTTATGACCCCCCCCCCCCTTTTGACCCCAATTTGATTGAAAATTCAAAAATCACGAAATTTTGCGTTCCAAAGCCCCAATTCTTCGAAAATGTTGCATTCTAAAACCAAAAAAAAATCGACAATTTGCGTTCTTGCTAATCAAAATTGAACTATACATGTAGGCCAGTTCTCAAGACCTACTTTTTTGAAGAAAAAAATCAGTTCCTAAGACCCTATTTTTCATCATAAAATCCACTCAGTTCAGTTCTGTAGCCCCTCTTTTTGAGACCCTGTGCGGCACACCCCTACCCAAAAAAAGGTTGAGTGCCTCCCCTCCCCCCCCCACCGAAACCAAATGAAAATAATGTTTTTGGTTATTCTTTATTTCATAGTTAACTACAAGAGGACTGTGAACCCTACACACGTATCCCGTCCACACAAAGAAGATAACTCAACTGTCAGATTAGACTCAAATTGTCATGATTACATAGATGTGATCCAAGATAATGATAATGAACCAACTGCATCCCTTACAGATGAGCCTATCATATTCAAAATGGAGGTTGAAACCAGTCCTCAAATTGACCATATTTCTGCTGACACTGCACAAGGAAATAATAGAGCTAAAGGAACATCTATGCAGCATGAAGTTGATCCAAGTTGCTATAGTGATGGTGGACGTGGCAACCATCCAATAAGTAATAATGAATTGCCAATAACATTGTCTCAGGCACATGCCAGTGCTCTAGGCTATCGTCATGGAGGTGGAAACTCTGGTAACTTTCTGCGTAACATTCTGCTAAGTGATAATGGTTCGTCAAGACCAAAGACCAAGGACCAATTATATCCAGGTCATTGCCATAGCAATCAGGGTCATAGGTCGCAAGGAAGTAACTTACCAGGCATGGGACAAGGAACCAGTGCTGATTTGCCAATAACGATAAAAACTGAAGATGATTTTGTTGATATTCCTCTATATCCACCGGAATGTTCCAGACATGATTGTCTGACGACTCGGAGCATGAATGTGAGAAACATGGGAGTACAGACTAATCATAATCATGCTAGAAAGTATTATAAAGGCTTTAATAGCAAAAATGCTAGCACCATGACTTGGCCTACACGTAATGACAGAAAGGAAGCCACTAATGCCAGGGTAAGTTTCAACTTTCAAGCATATGATGAGGCCAGGCTGTACAACTTGTATCAGAAAAACACCATGTGGTTGAAGATGCTCATTGGGCTCAATATTTCGCTATTTGGTTACATGATTCTCGCGGCTCAGGGGCCGGGATGTTTTTAGGCTTTTTTAAGGCACTTTGAGGGTTCCTGCCACATAATGTCTTGTTTTATGAGGCAGTTTAATGATTTTATCCACAATCTTTTTTCTTTCTTTTTTTTGAGTGCCGGGCTGCCAGCCCAATTTCGAGCCCAGCGCCAGGCGGGCTAGCCCAGTGGCTACAACCCTGCTCATTGGCATTTTTAAGACAGTGGTAGAATTGCCATTTAAAATGTTATTTGAATTTAAACCTATTTGAACACCCCCTTGCATGACAATTTCTGTAATGGAAGTTTCTGTAGTAGTGTAAGGTGGAAGTTAATTTTGTATTTTCTGTAAAAGACTCGGCGGAGGCGATCATCAGCCTGGTAAAGTCCACTGGGGAAAAAGTTAAAGTCCACCGGGAAAATAACCCTTTTGCCCCCTCTGACAAGTCACCGGCACTGGAAAGTCTTTGTTTATTGTAACATGTTTTGGGGATTTATGGTCTCATTGTAACCTCCAAAACCAAAATGAATCACTAGCCAAATTCTAGGCTTTGTAGTCCACATGGCATCTCAATTTGGATGATATTGAATGCTATGTATATGTTTTTTTGTTTTTTGAATCTTATTGAGAATATTGTCTACTCTGACTCTGTATGGGCGATTCTAGTTGAAATCCATACACCCTATTGAAGACATTACATTAATCTTCAACACAGGGAGTGTGAATTTGAAATGGGGTTACCTGAATAGGTGACTCCATTTGAAATCTACACTCCCAGTGTGATGGTCATGTCTTCCATAGGGTGTATGGATCTTAACTGGAATAGCCCAATGGATGAATGGGTGGTGATGAAACAATAACCTAGTGGATGGGATAGAGACAGGGACCCAAAAAATTAGCTCACTGCCCCTGGGGATCGAACCCAGGTCCCTTGTATGGGAGGCAAGATCATTGGCCAGTCAGCCAGGAGATGGTGGCTCACCACTCTAGCAGTTTGTGGTCCTTACATATAGCATACCTGCCAATTCCGAATTTGTCTACACAGTACCGATTTCTGAGTTTTAAAACGCCAGCAAATCTGAATGTGCCGATTTCCAGAATTTTAGGAAGGACAAAATATATATATATATAAAAGACGTAGTCTGTGCGCTGTGTGCTGGCTGGTGGTTCTGGTTGTATGATTTTGTATGAAGTAGTGGAGTAAGGGGTATAGTAATTCAAATATGTCACATTAAAATGGACCATTCTGCCAAGCCTGTATGAGACACTTGAGCTGATATGGGGAAGCTTGACATTGGGATGTTCCAGTTGAAATCTGTACACCCCTTATGGAAGACATGACCTTAATCTTCCCCATATGGAGTGAACATTTCAAATGGAGTCACCCATGCAAATAACCCCATTTGAAATTCACACTTGCCTTGCCCTCTGCTTGCTGTAGGGGAATGTAATGTTTCCAATAGGGTGTGTATGTATTTGAAATGGAACAGCCCAGTGAAAGTTAATGGAAGTAAAAATGTATTTTGTATCCATGAAAGCATGCATGAACGAAATTGGAAACTCGGAAACCTGGTAAAAACTGACCTGGTAAATGTATTTGTGTCCATGAAAGCATGCATGGACGAAATGGAGGAGCTCGGAAACCTGGTAAAAACTTGGTAAATGTATTTATGTCCATGAGAACATTCATGGACGAAATGGGGGAACTCGGAAAACCTGGTAAAAACCTGGTAAATGTATTTATGTCCATGAAAGCATGCATGGACTAAATGGGGAACTTGGAAACCTGGTAAAAACCTGGTAAATGTATTTATGTCCATGAAAGCATGCATGGACGAAATGGGGAACTTTGAAACCTGGTAAAACCTGGTAAATGTATTTGTGTCCATGAAAGCATGCATGGACGAAATGGGGAACTCGGAAACCTGGTAAAAACCTGGTAAATGTATTTATGTCCATGAAAGCATGCATGGACTAAATGGGGAACTTTGAAACCTGGTAAAAACCTGGTAAATGTATTTATGTCCATGAAAGCATGCATGGACTAAATGGGGAACTTTGAAACCTGGTAAAAACCTGGTAAATGTATTTGTGTCCATGAAAGCATGCATGGACTAAATGGGGAACTTTGAAACCTGGTAAAAACCTGGTAAATGTATTTATGTCCATGAAAGCATGCATGGACTAAATGGGGAACTTTGAAACCTGGTAAAAACCTGGTAAATGTATTTATGTCCATGAAAGCATGCATGGACTAAATGGGGAACTTTGAAACCTGGTAAAAACCTGGTAAATGTATTTATGTCCATGAAAGCATGCATGGACTAAATGGGGAACTTTGAAACCTGGTAAAAACCTGGTAAATGTATTTATGTCCATGAAAGCATGCATGGACTAAATGGGGGAACTTTGAAACCTGGTAAAAACCTGGTAAATGTATTTATGTCCATGAAAGCATGCATGGACTAAATGGGGAACTTTGAAACCTGGTAAAAACCTGGTAAATGTATTTATGTCCATGAAAGCATGCATGACTAAATGGGGAACTTTGAAACCTGGTAAAAACCTGGTAAATGTATTTATGTCCATGAAAGCATGCATGGACTAAATGGGAACTTGGAAACCTGGTAAAAACCTGGTAAATGTATTTATGTCCATGAAAGCATGCATGGACTAAATGGGGGAACTTTGAAACCTGGTAAAACCTGGTAAATGTATTTGTGTCCATGAAAGCATGCATGGACGAAATGGGGAGACTTTGAAACCTGGTAAAAACCTGGTAAATGTATTTATGTCCATGAAAGCATGCATGGACGAAATGGGGAACTTTGAAACCTGGTAAAACCTGGTAAATGTATTTGTGTCCATGAAAGCATGCATGGACGAAATGGGGAACTTGGAAACCTGTAAAAACCTGGTAAATGTATTTATGTCCATGAAAGCATGCATGGACTAAATGGGGAACTTGGAAACCTGGTAAAAACCTGGTAAATGTATTTATGTCCATGAAAGCATGCATGGACTAAATGGGGAACTTTGAAACCTGGTAAAACCTGGTAAATGTATTTGTGTCCATGAAAGCATGCATGGACGAAATGGGGAACTTGGAAACCTGGTAAAAACCTGGTAAATGTATTTGTGTCCATGAAAGCATGTATGGATGAAATGGAGGAACTCTGAAACCTGGTTCCAGGGAAATGTTTTGGAAGGACATTTTTGGCTTTGGAGGGAAATTTTAGGTATGAAAATAAAGAAATACATAAGATTTTTGAAGGAAAAATGTCTCCTTGAAGGGACTATTTTAAAGTTAGGTTCCTTGAAAATTTGCATTTGTCTGGCCCTGCCTGAAAGTTCCATTTTCATTCACACTCTGATTTGTTAGGCCAAACAAAGAAGGTGGTCTGTCTCAGAAGCCGCCCGCATTGGTATGTGAAATGAGCTACGGCGCGTAGGTCCATGCGCTGGGGGTTAAAAACTTGTTTTTTGGGGGGTTTTTTAACATTTTTTTTGATTTTTTGTTTGTTTTGATTTTTGATTTTAAAAAAAGTTCAAAAAGTTCTCCGTAAGCTTGGATAAGCAACAACAACAAAAATCAAAACAAAACAAAAAATTCGCATACCTCATAGCCTTTTTTCTAAAAAAGAAAAAAAGAAAAGAAATTAGCACAGCACTTAGCTTTTTTGCACAATATTTCTGAGACAGACCTTTTTCTTTGTTTGGCCTTACTAGCTAGTTATGTCAGCCTGGTCATCCGGGTACTTTTTATCGTTTGCTGTTGACAACAAACCAGACATTTTAACTACCTACTCGACCATACCCAAGGGATCGTGTCATGCTGTGTACGCTGTGTAAGAGGCCTTTATTTACCTCTTTGGTTTGTGGTCAACAGCATGTTATTTCACTCTGGGCCGACCTATACCATCTGTATAGCTTTAAAATTCTTAAATTGCCTATTAAACCAAAACAAACAGCACTCTATAATGTTTTTGCAAGATTTCATTTCTAAACACACCAAATTGTAACAACAAAATATGTCTATGTTGGCATATAATCTTGTAAAACAGAATTCATTCTTTCATATTATTTTACCCTAGCTTAAATTTTAAAAGATGTTTATATAATTTCATATTTATGTGCAGAAAGGAGATACAGATAGAAAAGAACTGGCTAAACTATCAGCTGCCCTGAAGAAGACGGAACATCAACTGGCTAATTGTATGCGCAAATTAGCAGCAGAACAGAACCTGTCCCTAGAACTTAAAAAGACTATCATACGCTTGCTTCCACAAAAGCCATTCTGTGGAGCTGAAGACCTTAGCTTGCGTCATTGGGAATCAAAGAAACTTGCGAACCAACAAATAATCAAGATGTTATATGTGTATGGGCTTATTCCACGGATTCCTAGTGATAGTATCACATTACCCCCTGATTTCTTTCATGTAGTGTTCGCAGCCATTGAAGAACTTCAAAAAGGCGGGCGTCCGAACATTTTGTACAAACTGGCGACGGTTATCTGCATACGAAAACAGGATGGGGAACCATTGCTAGATTTGAATCGTATGCCATACGCCCTCGTGGAAGGCAACGTGCTAGGTTTGTTAGGGGATAAGACAGGATATCAGGATGGTTATAAGAAGTGGTTAGAGACACAGTTAGTTTGGTTTGGAGAGCATTGGCATCACCTTTATAATGGACCTAAGTATGATTTATTACCAGAGGAAGAGACGAAACCATGGAGACCAGTAACAGGTATGTATAGATTAGATGTAATATACGCCCTCAACCAGTCCTAGTAGTATCAACCAAGCTGATCTAATAGGCCCCATCCAAACTGTTCTAATCAGTGGCCCATCCCGGACTCTCTATCATTGCCGATCAAATATTTTATCAAGCTGTTAGTGTTACAACCAGTGGGCTACCCCACCATCTCCAACTCTGTCTACGAGGGCGTACAAATTCCACAAAAAGTTCCCACCGATTTTCACGGGGAGTTCCATGTTCTGTATGCTCCTTTATCCCATAATAAACTCCTCAAAAAAAGTTTGGAAAGTTTTTTCGATCACCAATTTTCTGGATGTTTTGTAATGAAATCATATTGTGTTTCCTCTCTATGAAAAAATGTTGTATTCATTTCCTCTTTCCAACGATACCCCATTTGTAGCAATCACTTTTTTCAGTGCTCAGCAACTTGCTGAGAACATGGGGAATGCCACTATTCCGTGCCCAAAAGAACAACTGGGTCGTCTGATCATTGAAGTGTTACATTGACAACTACAGTGTAGAGTGATGCTCTATTTACTTTTGAGCACTTAAAATAGTGATGATTTTGACACATTGAGATTGTGACCTCCTCATGTTCTCAAGCAAGTTGCTGGGCACTGACACAAGTGATTGCTACAAATGAGGTATCGTTAGAAAGAGGAACACATCAGCTTTTGATAGAGAGGAAACACAATATGAATACATTACGCAATATCCGGAAACTTGGTGATTGAAAACACTTTCTAAACTTTTTTTGAGGATATACATTCATAATTTTTTATTTGATGAGTTTATAATATACTACATTTCCCTTGAAGACATTCAAAACCACCTCCTTTCTTCCCAAATTTGTTCTATTTTTATTCTGTGCTGTACATATGTATCGGGCCAAAGCTAAATGAATATTCCATTAATAATAATAAACACATCCAAGTCATTTACTATATTCTAACGCTGACACTCGAATCGAGGATACATTTATCAGGGGTAGAAAATAGGCGAAATTTGGTAGGGGAAAATCGGCCCAGGTGGCTGCAGAATTTGAATCTGGGTCTACCAGCAATGGAGTCTGTACCTTCATCCACTTTGCTAGGGGGTTACATGCCCAAATTCAACAATCCCATCTGCATTTATCACCCGCCGTGATCACCTGTGGAGATAAACTGAGAGAACCAGTACTGCCAGCATAGGTTTCAAATGGAAGTCAAGACTGTAAGGGTTGATATAGGTTAGAAATGGAACAGTGGCGTGGCTAGGTTTTTCATATGGGTGGGGGAGGCAAAAAAATATATAAAAGGACTTTACCAGAAAGTCAACTTTTACAAATTGCCGCCGAGTCAGAAATTTGAGGGGTTGTGATGTGGTGTTCCCAAAACCGCCGTGTAAAAAAGAGCTTTGATAACTGACAGTGCCAATCTCGACCGACACGACTGAAATGTTGGGGGGGGGGATCACCTCCCTCTGACTACGCCGCTGAAATGGAGGAATGACTTTGAAACTGTGCTATGTTTCAAGATTTGAATTGAAACTGTGCTATGTTTCAAGATTTGAAAATGTTTATTTTATTAATTTCAGTGTTGCTGTATCTTGCATAGATCAATATCTGATGTTTATGGAGGTCTTCTCTCACATAAATGGTTTAAGTTTAATCAGTTCCAAATTGGCGAGAAATATTAGGTTTTTATCTCTCCGCATGCAAAAGTAATCCAAGAGTACACGCAAGATTATTGCCGGCAGCACACACGCATCTTGCATATGATGCACAGTGCGATTGTTGCTTTCAGACGTGCCCACATAAACATAACATTAACATAAACATAACATATTAACAATGAGCATTTATGTGGCGCTCTAACACATTATACAATGGAACCACAGCGCTTAACAAAATTAAAACATAATATTAAAAAACATTGTTAAACA